>WBMW01002341.1:541161-584135 GCA_013396635.1 Penelope pileata
AAAAAAAACAACATGAATACAAGAAATTTAGTTCCAAGAAGTGAAGAATATTTTTGAAAATATTATGAAAGATGTATAACGGAGATTTGAGAACAGGTGCTCTGAAAAAAAACTAATTTCAATAACTAGAACAGTCTGTTTATTTTTATTTATGTAAATATTTAGCAAGTATTATTGCAGATACGTAACTTTTACAGACTGAATTCAATCAAGCAATTAAGTAATTAATGTACCTTTTATTTCTTATTAGCACAGTAACTTTTGACTACATTCTCTGTTATTACAAAGGTAGAAAGAAAATGTTTTAATGCGTTAGATTATTAATTCCTATTATGACAGAATGTCTTGAATCTACCAAGTTTGAAACTATTTTTTTCACATATTAAATACTGAATTAACACCATATTTCAGCCTGGGCACCACAATACGAACCTAGAAGTTATCAACTGAAATCACTAGAACAGCATTGGATTTTCAAGTGTAACACAGAAAAAAACAATACTAATTTTCACGTAGGTGATCAAGTAATTCAAGGATCATGTTCCTAACACCACATCAGTATTAATATGAAAGGATAAATTTGCATGCACTTGCAATAAGAAGGGCCTTACTTTACAGTCATGGATCGTAGTCCCTCAACTATTCCTGCTACACAAAAGTATACAGAGTTAATTATCTAATCACATGATTTTAATATTTTCTTAAGATCCTTATTGGATCATGTCTATTCAGGGAAAACCAAAAATCACAGTTTTGCAAGGGCAAAGAAATAGGCAAATGGAAATTTAATATAGAATTACCAAAGGAAATACCAGTTTTAATGTTACAAGAATGAAAACCCAAATGAATTACTAAAATAAGTACCTGGAAATTCAGGGAACTATGGAAGAAGGTAGAAGAACTGACATGGTTGCTTAATAACCGTACATACAATCCTAGAATCATGAAATTATTTAGGCTGGAAAAGACCTCTAAGGTCATCAAGTCCAACTGTTAACCTAGCATTGCCAAGTCAACTTCTAAACCACGTCCCTAAGTTAATCACATCTACACATCTTCGAAATACTTCCAGGGATGGTGACTCAACTATTTCACTCAGCTGCCTGTTTCAACGCTCCACAACCTCTTCAGTGAAGAAACTTTTTCTAATGCTCAACCTAAATCTGCCTTGGCACAACTTGAGGCCGTCTCCTCTCGTCCTATCCCTTGTCGCTTGGGAGAAGAGACCAATTCCCACATTGCTACAGTCTCCTTTCAGGCAGTCAGAGAGTGATCAGGTCTCTCTGAGCCTCCTTTGCTCTGGGCTAAATAACCCCAGTTTCCTCAGTTACTTCTCATAGGAGTTGTTCTCTAGATCCTTCACTAGCTTCATTGAACATGCTCCAGTGCCTCAATACGTAATTTGCTGTGGGGGGTCCAAAACTGAACATAGTACTCAAGGTGCAGCCTCATCTGAACTGAGTATAAGAGGACAATCACTTTCCTAGTCCAGCTGACCACATTATTTCAGATACAGGCCAGGATGCTGTTGGCCTTCCTGGCCACCTGAGCACACTGTTAGCTCATTCTGAACAGCTATTGACCAATACCCCAAGGTCCCTTCCCACCAGGCAGACTTCCGGCCAAGTTTCCCCCAGCCTTGCATGGGACAAGCACTTAGCCTTGTAGAAAATGATACAGTTGGTCTCAGCTCATTGGCCCAGCCTACTCAGATCCCTCTGTAGAACCTTCTTATCCTCAAGGAGAGCACTCCTGCCTAGCTTGAGGTTCTCTGCAAACTTACTGAGGATGCACTTGATGCCCTTGTCCAGAACACTGATAAAGATATTAAAGAGATTTGACCCCAGTACTGAGCCATGGAGGACACCACTTGCAGCCGGCCTCCAACTGAATTTAACTCCATTCATCAAAACTCTTTGGACTCAGCCACCCAGTCAGCTTTTTACCTATCTATACCCAAAACATCCTCCAACTGTCACATCACCCACAAGTCCTTCCCTGTTGCCAAGCAAAAGGTCAAGCAGGTGCCTTCCGTAGTTGGCTCACTCACCGTGTCAGGAAGTTTTCTTCCACGCACTCCAGAAACCTCCTAGACTGTTTCTTCTCTGCTGTATTGTATTTCCAGCAGACATCTGGCAATTTGAAGTCCCTCACAAGAACAAGGGCTAGTAATTGTGAGACTTCTCTCAGCTGCTTATAGAGTACTTCATCAACTTCCTCATTCAGGTTGAGCAGTCTATAATAGACTCCCACCATGACATCTACCTTTTTGGCCTTCCCCTTATTTTTACCCATAAACAATCAACCCTATCATATTAGCTCTCCCTAGGGCTGCCATTTGTATGTGGGGTGGGCGGCCGCTGTTACTTTTGGCCCCAAGCACCTGAGAGCTATCTGCTCCTGGTGGGTCTACGTGCTCCCCTAGGGTCTCCCTGTCTCAAGAAATCCCTCATATCTGACCTATAAATGACCTGTTTGCTAACAGCAGAAAGGCTATTAGCAACAGCATTTGTATGAATACTGTTTTGTAATAAAGAGTTGACATATAAACTGGGATATTTCAGTAGATCAATAGAGATAGGATAGATGCCAGACCACTGGCAACTTTGATTGGAAGATCATATGATGAAAAAGGCATGATTAAAATCTTGAGGTTTCGTGAAGATTTTCTAAGGTCTGAATTCGTATACGTGTACAAGAATCAGTAATTTTGCTACACTAGAGCCAGCCTCCATTTTTGTCTCAGGCAAGCAATGTAGCAAACAAACAAACAAAGCAAACAGAACCGATAGATTTCTGCCAGTGTTTCTTCAATTTAAAGACTCCATAAAGCTTATTCTTCCTCATTATCATAGGCGTGTGTATCAATCAGATAAAACTAAAGCACATCAAAGTTAGAATTGCCTACTGCTCAAGTCAGTGAAAACTGCTGGGCCATGTTTTTCAGCTCCATATAGAGATAAGAATACGAGGTACAGTTACAGATAAATAGCTAGCTACATGAATTTTGGGTGCATATGGGGGAAAAAGGACTACACAATTCCATTACTCATTTTCACGCTTAATGCACTTATGCTAAATAGGCAGGTAGCAATGGCAGCTGCTTTGAATTGAAGGTCTTCTTGAATAGAGAATGGTACATTTTCTGAGACAACTAGAAACACAGCTACAGATGAAATCTAAATGCCTAGATTGCACTTGTTCAACTAAGAAATCTCCCAGATGTGGATGAGATAGCAGTCATACTAATTAAAGTGCTCTTAAGAAGCAAGAACATCTAACAGGATAAATTGATTACAGATACAAGTTATACAAAAATACGTATTTCATGTAACTTCTATATGTGAAAAAATCCAAAAGATCTGGTCATCTAGAAGGGATTCCGTTTTTAATTTCCTTCTGAAAACTTGAGACAGCTATACTAGTTTGAATTTCCACATTGTACTGTATTGTTTTTAAGCAAAAATGATTCAACATATTTTGCTAATCTGTTATATTCTGTAGAATTCCATTCCACTAAACTAAGTTCTGCAGAATACATTTAATATATCCAAATAAAGAAAATTTGCAAATCACTAGGCTCCATGTGCATTGACCTTCGCTCTTACTTTGAATTTGCAGTATGGCTCATTTTAGTCAAGCTGTTGAAACATTTGTGCTATAATGCATTAAATTAAAGCAACCAGCTGTGATGTTTAATTTAAACTAAAAGTTTATGATCTACAAATAAATAATACCTTAGGGAATAACTGGTATTTCATGTTAGAAAACTAAACGCAGTTACAGAATATGTAACAAAACTTACAAACTTCCCCATGTTTTACCCAGAGCATATTTAGTCATTTAAGCTTCGGGTTTTAAAGACCCAAGCACAAGCATTCAGACAAAGATGTATATTACAGAGAGTAAATGAAGAACCAATTCTACTCTTCAATGAATACAAATATCTGAAGCTTTATGGTCAAGTGTGTTGTTAGATTATTTCTATATTTTATCCTTCATTTTGTGTAATGCAGTTTCACCATTTGTGAGAAAGGCAGAATTAGGGAAAAAAAAGTTGTTTTTTTTGTCATGCAACACTTTTAGCAGATGTTTTATCCAAACATAGTACATAGAGTTAAACAATAACTGGAACAAAAACAAGTGAATACACAAAAAAAATCCTTCAACTATCAAACAATTTTAAAAGAAATTTCCGTTCAACAATGGTTAAATCATGATACTGGTCTTGACAACGGCAATGTATGACAATAGAAAGAAATAACACTATGTGAATGATTAAGTAATTATGCCTTTGGAATGTTCTGAGAGATTAATTACAAAGAGAAAAAACTAAGATACGGTTATATTTCAGATTCAACAAGTACGAAAACTAATGTAATGGAAGTTGAAACTTAAGGTTACAGGTCTAGAAAGGAAAAACAAAATTAGAATATTGATATTGATATCAATATTTTTATATATTAACTTAGCTGAATACTTTGCACAGTGGTCAGCTGTTTTTAAAAAGTGTAAGCTATAGATCTGATTGAAAATAAACAAAGAATACATAAAATATATATTCCGGCTATAAAGATGCATCAATAGCTCCTACTTATGTGCCCCCAGTAACTTAGAAATCTGATTTGCACTGATGACAAGATGTTCTCATATTCTAGGATATCTCTAGATATCTCTTCGAATTTTCTTAGTTAAAACTGAATTTAAAAATCCTCTGTAAGAGCCAAAACACATAGACAACATCAGCAAAACAGAAGATCTTTTAGTTTACTGCAGCCCTCTGGTCACAAGCAATGTCATGGGCTGAGAGATTCTAGGAAAAGGCCGTGCCTTAAGGAGTAAAGCTCTACTACGGGGGAACACTGGAGCCCCTTATTAATTTTTCTAGTACAGAGACTACATGAAGGTAGGAAGGTATAGAAAATCAAATTTTATTAAAGATTTTGTAGATTTATTCTATTTTTGTTACTGCAGTTTTCCTTACTGGAAAGCAGAAAATGCCTACTACCAAATAAATAAATAAAATTTTAAAAAATCTCATAGACCCGGCCTGTACAAGCAAGATTTTGTTGCTTCTGATTTTGTTGTTGTTGGATTTCTTCTGACCAACAAAATTCTCATTATTTTGACAAATAATGATTTAACAACTTCAACATCCAGGAATTCTCACAAATTTAAATATATAAATAAAATAGATTCTCATTTTTATTTCTCTAAAATCATTTTCATTTCCACCTTCGTTTCCTATCACATTTCAATCTTTCACAATTGCTGTTAGCAATTTCATCAAAGGTTCGTGGAAATGAGAAAGCTATGCTGTTGGCAAGCTGATTACTACTACTTTTGTGATAAAAACTCTCAAGATCTAGCGAAGGATGAAAGCAAACACAGAATCTGTAGCTTTCAACTACATTTTATTTGATACCTCTCTGTGGAACCAGAAGAGCTATATTGACATTCAAAAAGTGGAGATTACTTGACACAACATAAATTTATGTTTTCTACAACTTTCAAAATATTTATTCAGACTTAAGGAAAAATGAAACTCAACATGAAAAACAATAAATCCCAGCCTGTGAGAGTTGCAGTATTCTGAACAATTGTTTAAAGGATTTTTCAAGTGAAAATGTTGCACTGAGAGCTTAGCTTGATTTCCAATAATAAATTTATAAAGTGACAATCATTTAAACACTTGTACAAAAGTTTATGTAAATCACGTTTACATAAATATATCTGCATAATTTCAAGCACACAGTATAATTTCACAGTAAATAATAGAAATTGTGAAAAAGCAAAGTACTATGTGGATGCAAGACGTTTGAAAGCATAGCTCTAACATCAACAACATTTTCAATTGATTACTGTCTTTCATTCAATCAGACACTAGTTGAAAGTCAGAGAGAAACCAAAAAACCCAACAAACTACAAGATAAAGATTCACGGCAATTATATTTATATACAGCACACTTGACAGAATTCCTTCTTTGTCTGCCTGCCAAATACTGAAGTCAGAATTTCACGTTACTCTGGCAACAGTGAATTAGATCAAGTGCCTGTGAAAGCAGGCTTTAAACTCTGTTACAATAATTCACATCAAGAGTTCTTAAAAGCAGAAAATGAATCCATAATTTAAGGCTTGCAAGGTAATAATACTAATAAAAAATATTTTGTTATGCTTAAGAAACACTTAGTAAATGTAAATTGAATGACTTTTTTTTCTGCTTTTAACCAATTAATGAATAACATTTCAACTTCAGGAACACAGTGTTTGATGGCCATACAAGCAAAAAATTGAAAGAATACCTCCAATTTCTTTCCCTAACTACCAGCCTGTGACTTTCTGAAGATACTGTTGTCTTTAAAATTCAACCAAAGCTTTTTCCATAATGACCGCAAATCATTTGAGACTTCTGAAATTTCTATGATTTTTCTACCATTTTCTCTCAAAGATACCAGAATAAAAATAGTAATAAAAAAAGTAAATGTAAATATAATTTCCTGTGTGCTGAGAAAACAATTTATGTTATTCCATGCTGGGTCTTCAGATGTTTAAGACTGCTGCATGTAGAGCTGAACTCCTGTTACTAGGAATAGAAAGTGTTCTTTCAGTTAGTGGCTTCCAGACCATCAGTGTAACTTCTGAGAAATCTTTTATTTTTGATCAGTGCTACTGAGTTTCTACAAGTATTACTGCTCTATTATTCTAGGTTAGCAAAGTAATAAAGCACATATGGAAAAATGGTTATATGACAGAATCTCACTTAAATTTCCTTTTTGAGTCGATTTCATCTTTTCCTAATCTATGCTGAGGATCAAACCGGGTGGAATTTGCAGGGATAAGCACGGTAAAATGGAAAATTATTTCTCATATAAATATTACACATGCAGCATGCAACTTCAGAAGCATTCATTACAACTGGTGGACTTGGAGTACGATTTGGAGATGCATTTTCGAATTTGTTATAGCATGTAAAACATCACTTGCTGTCTGAAGCAACTGGGAACATTGATAGATGTACGTAAGAAAGACTGAACAATGATATAGAATATATAGGCTTTCAAGAATCTTCACATATCTCCAGAAGTAGTGCAACAATTTTTCTATTTTCTATTTTGTCTTGTGGAACAACAACAACAGAAAAAAAACAATAATTAACAATAAAAAATAAAAACAAACAACACAATGAAGATTTCTGGAAAAAGTACATCTTCTGCAACTTTTACAGCAATACTTGAATACAAAGTGTTACCTAGCACCTAACAAATAATTATCACATTCTTTATTCAAAGCTAAAGCAGCTTTGCTGACTGAAGGATTTCTAAACACCATTCCCTAATATGTAAATACAGGGCTTTTCCTCCTTCTATTTCCGTAGAAGACAATTTCATAATTTTAAAGAATTCCCTACAAGTTCATGTTTACTAAGGGTGTCCCCTGTACTGAAATAAGGTAAATAAAAAATAAACTTTTCCATGGATAAAATGGTGAAAGTAACATCAGGTGCTTGTAGAACTACTGTAAAGCACAATTACTTCTGAAAAACCTTTTTGAATAGATTTAGCTTGATTTAAAAGAGCTATTCATATTTTTCAGTAAACAAGAAGGTTCATAGTTTCATAATATGCATTTTCATTTCAGAAGTTGTTTCCCAAAAGCTGAAATAAGAAAATAAAACAACCAAATTACATTAATCTCTACACACCACAGTCAAGAATCATCCTCATAGTATTAAGTGACACAGAATAAGCAAAATATTTTTTGATATCAAAAGACACTAACTCATACGAGCTGTATGCTTGGAATAAAACATAACTAAACCAGAAACATCTGAACAACTGATCAACTCTATCTTGATTTCGAAGATATTCTTCTCCTTATTTGGATGTGCGCTAACATGTGTCAATGAATTACATTAATTGCCATGCATAGGCAGCTTCCCCCCCTTTTTTTTTGTGCAGAGTATACTAAAAGTTCTTAAATGACTAAGATGCTTTACCAGAAAAACTGTCCTTAAAAGTATATCTTTTTTCCAGTGCTACAAAATGTTCTTCCTCTTTGAACTAGAAGAAAATAACCACTGAAATAATTTAAGTCCTATAAACAGCCTGTATTCTGCACTTTTTTCACTCATTTCTTGTAACAAGGAAGTTTCTCTAAGTACACAGAAAAGCAATAAAATTATTAAGCAAAGAACCAACTTGAAATCATTGTACTTCTTTCACTTTTTGTGTCAGTTAACAGCTCCCTCTGAAATCCCATTTGCAGTCTAAGGAAGTGGGAAAATAGAGGATACAAGACCTAGGCTAAGAGTTCAGCAGCTTGTCAGTAGCTACTAACTAACCTATTCCTCACCTACACGGTGTTTTAGTTAGGAAAGCAATTTCTTCCTGAAACAGATGGACCTGCACATTGTGTGTCATGGGCTTTGCTATGACTGGATTTACACTGATTAAAAAAAGCCAACTGGTTAGCTTGGGTGGTTAACATTTGTACAGCTCATACCATCATGAGAGAAGCAGGCTGTCTCTGCTAACAGAACCTTCACCTTGCAGATTATGCTTACACAGAACATAAAGCAAGAACAGGTTTTTTTTACATCATGTATTAAGTTTGCTGCTGTAGATCTAAGTCAGTTGCACTCAGCACGATCCACCTTTCAGTTACCCTTTACAGACTTTCGCACACTCAGGGTGCAACACAAGCCCTGTTGCAAACACCATTCCGCTCTAAGAGCAAGCTCTGATGGCATAAGACCTCCATATTAGCAATTAAGTCATATAAAACTATGTTTAATGATTTCACAGAGAAGACAAACTATAGGAGCACAAGCAAGTTTCAAAGAAACAATACCCTCTGTATATCAAAATACATCTCAAAGGATTTAAGGTACACCAATTTGGACTTCAATTCACAGAACTAGATGAGTAGTTCTGCACACCGCATAAAGACAAAGGTTGTAGTCTAATGTAGGTGTTATTCTTTATCTCTACAATCACGGCCCTTCAACTTGTGGTGTTTGGTCAGAAACACCTCCAGTAATATCCAGATGTGAATTCATTTTAGTAAGGTTTCCTAATAATTAAATGTTCCATTCAAGGACTTCAAAAAAGCTTCTTTCCTCTCTAATAAAGAAAAAGAAATGAGTTGGTAATCTTGAAGCAAACATTTGTGAAATTAACTTAAAGATTCTAATGTTTTACACATTATATTAAACATTGGAACAATGTGAGGATAGTCGTCTGCTTAGTAACAAGTAGCTAAATGGAACATCTCACTTAACGGCAAGACAATTTTCAATTTCACTAACTCATTTTGCAGTAATTCAATACTACTGTACATATTTATTGTGAATTGACATTAAAAATTTCCCATTTAATGTCTGTTGAAAAAATCACAGATTTCCAGCTTGTACTTAATGCTACTTATTACACACTACACAGGTAGTTTTTCCAACTTTTCAATAAAATACAGAGTATTCACAGTTTCATTCAAGTTGTTTAATTTCACTGAAGGGCTGTTTGAAAAAAAATAGCTTCAAAGGATAGGACTGAGGAAAGCACTAGCTGGGGATAACGCTTCTGTAAATGTATTTGTAGTTTGTGAGCAGATAATTAATAATCCTGTATAGCATCAAAAATAGAAATAACTTTAAAAGTCCAATCCAGAATTCACTTAAGATTTTATCTGTTACTCTTGCCAGTTTTCAGCAAACTCCAGCACAGAACTACACTCTTCAGCCACTCATTCACCCCTGGTCCCCTGCACAAAAGCACTACAGTTCAGTAAGATTTCTCTTTCCCTATTTGTGAAAGAAGAACTCCTCTCTTTTCAGTGTTTCAGACATAGAGGCAGCTTGCACTAACAAACTATATCATAGCTAGGAAGAAAGCTAAAAAGTCAGTATTTCTTTCAAGGTACTAGATTTTCAGCACAGCCAACACTGCATTATTTAAGTATTTTCAAAGCAGCTAGTTTCAAGTAAAAAGAAATATTGAGAAAACATAACATTGAGTAAAAACCATGCAACACATGGGGAACAAGGGGAGAACTTTCCATTTTCCTCAGTCTTTTATAAAGAAAGAATTCACACCTACATGAACCCACCAGCATGCACCTTTGAAATTTGAATGATAACAAGATCTTAACAATAGGACAGTCTGAAGATTGAAACTCTTTTAATTTTATAAAGGCCAATATAAAATTTTATAATAGTACTCAAAAATAAGAACATCATAATTATTTCAGGGTTCCTAAAGTACATGAGAAATGAAAACAACAGTTTTTTTAAGCCTTTCCTAAAACACGAATTGCTCCTAAGATCATCATTAAGGACCACAGGTAAAAGAATATCTAAATCTTACAGTGATATACACAACATTTAGTAACAAACAGATGCAATTGGGTCCAAAGACACAAGTGATTTCACTTTCTTTATAACTGAAGATTTTTAATGTTTGAGAAATAGTCAGTGAAATTCTTGAGCATCTAGAGCATGGTTTCTCATCTCAGAGCTGTGAATAATGCAGTAAGAGTCAGATTCTCAACATAGCTCTTTAGTTCCCTGGAGACTGAGACGAAGATACCCAAATGGAATAAACCAAACTGCCTGATTTCCACTCAATTCTAGTGAGTGTAAAGCTTATTAAAGGTGTGAGAAGCTCAGTGAATTCCCTAAAATTGTTTTATCACAGAATAGTCAGGGTGGGAACGGACCTCTGATCCAAAATCCTGCTCAAGCGAGGCCATTTAGAGCAGGTTGCCTAAGACCATGTCCCAATTACTTTTGAAGATCTCCAAGGAGTAGGAGTCCTCACAACCTCTCGGGCAACCTGTGCCAGTGCTTCTTCATCTGCACAGCAAAGAAGCGCTTCCTGATATTCAGATGGAACCCCTTGCGTTCCAGTTTGTGTCCATTGCCTCTTGTCCTGGCACTGAATACCACTGAAAAGAGCCTGGTTCTGTCCTCTTTGCACCTTCCCACCAGGTATTCATACACATTGATGAGATCCCTTCTAAGCCTTCCTGCAGGCTGAACAGGCCCAGCTCTCTTAGCTTCCCTTCACCATACAGGTGCCCAAAAATCCTGATCATCCTGATGGCAGCCCTCCACTGGAGTTTTTCCAAAACATCCATGTCTTGAAGACTTCGTTCACTTTCTATCTGAAAGACTGAAGACAGATGTTTACACCAGGTTGCCTCATTCCTTAATAGAAGTATCCTCTATCAGAATTAAGCAATGTTCAGTTGTTCAAGCTTTTTGTTATTTTTATTATTTCTGCTCAAAATTTGAACACACATTCCCAAATTTATGTTGATTAGCAACTTATTCTACACACAGAATCACTTTTGGAATTAAGCATCACTCAATGCAAGCGCAGAAATCATACTTTGGCTCTGAACTTTTGCAAGATGTAAACAGAATAAAGATACAGAAGATCTATTTAATTAATGCACATAGAGGAAATGTGCAATAGGAAACAACATTGATAGAGATAAAAGGCAGAGGTATTTGAAGGCAATGGTGTTTAAAATGGGAGCAGAACCCAATAATCACCACAAAATAGCACTATAAACCTTTTTGACAGCAAATTTCTCATCTTTGTATCTGTAATCACATGGGACAAATCTGACCTAATCAAACATAGAAATTTTGTCATCAACTTTTAGAAGTGACTGGTGTCTGCTTGCTTGAAATCGTAGAACTGCAGAGGTTTTTAATATGATGAATCATTCAGAGATAATCAGAGATAATTGCATGAATTCTGTGCTAGTTCATTGATTAACAGCAAAATTTTATGCTATTACCCTGCAGTTAATGTCCCATTCTCTAGATCTACACTGATGAAATCACAAAAGCATAAATGCTAGAATAACATGACAAGCAGGATTTTTGTAAACTGATTAGGTGCTGCAAGTGAGGATTTCCATCTTCCAGTGATTTACAGTCACTGAAGAGCAGCAAAACATGAAATTCATTTCAGCCACCTTTTACAAAAGGAGGAAACTTCAAAACACCAGAGCATTTCATAACATTTATTTCTTCAAATACTGAAGAAATACTGAAGAAATTTTAGTGCTTACTGAAGTCATACACCATGTGTTAAAGTTCAACAATCAATTTCTGATCTTTAAATTTCTGAATTTACCTTCAAAAGTAAACACAACCATATATGAGATTATACATTTGCTCATCTAAGCAGCATTTGAGTACATCCAATTCATATCATAGCTCCAAGATGAGAAGAAGAGATCCTTCTCTTTTAACAGGAACATCTTTTTGGTTAAATTGTAAATCAAAGCCAAGAAAATGTATCTGTCATTTGTTTAAAGCTCTTTTAAGCTCTCAGAATTAAATTTCTCTTTCAATCTTTTGGCAGAAGCATCTTCATGGTTAAGTGCAAGGAGAAGTCCACTTTGACTTCATTCCACAGTACGTGTTTTCAAATATAAGATCATATCCAAACATTTAGCTCTCAAAACAAGTCACCAAAACCTCAACCAGTCTAGAGATGCATACATATTGACATTTAAGTTCAGAGAGGTTTCAAAAATGAAAATTTCCGATTTGGTTCATACCAGTTGATGGTCTCCCCATGTACCAACTCGGCTCCTTTCAAATCAAACTGAATGAAAATTTGTTTTTGAGGAACACACTCAGTGTGCTTCAACTCCTAATGAGGGTCCAATTCAGAAGATGAGACTTAGAAGGAAACCCCCAAGACATTACATAGGATGCATACTGAGTCAGAATCAACTATCATAAACTTGAGATCTATTCCTACTGATGCTGATAAATCTGTACTTGATAGAGCAGAAAGAGACATTTATAGATTCAAGACATAAACAATGCAGACAACTTACCAAGCTACAGATCACTGTTCTAATTAACACTGATTTGAACCTTGCCCATAGTAACAAACCCTGGTTTCGTAACATCATTTTTCTTTTGACAGGTTTTAAAATTAAAAAAAAAATCAAAAGAAGAAACAATGATATTGAAGTTAATTCTGAAAGTTTAAAATAGCTTTACAGAAATAACAAATCTTTTCTTGGCTTTGCTTTTTAATTTCAACTAATTCTGTCCTGAAACAAGATAAGTTTGAATCTAGGTATTTTCCTCTTTGAATCCTTCTGGATAATTTTAACATAAAATTTACTGTATGTTAATTTAGTCATAAAAGTGAAATCTAAGGTGCTTCAAACCACAGAATTGCTGACCTAGAGGTACTCTTCTGAATTTTCGTCTGCTCAGATTTAAAACCTAGCCATGTTCTACAAGCTCATTGAAAAGCTGACTGAAGAAAAAAACAGCCTGTTGTGTAATGGATAGCCTTACATGAGAACTAGTCCTATTTGAAATGAAAATGAGTTAATCCAAAAATCCAACAAACAACAACAATTTATAATAACTATTATCTAGTACATAAAAGGCAGCTCTGAATTTTTTAGAATCTAGAGTATCCTGACACCAGAGAGAGAAAACTTTTCACATCCACTTCCAGAAGTCATCTGTAGAAAAGTATTCAATCCTTGTAGGACTGCACACAAAAAGCCTAAAACTGCTGAACTTTCAATCCTACTGAAGAAGAGAGGCATCCACAATGGTTTAATTGGAGTTTATGATTATTTTTAAAGTTATTTTAAAAGAATGGCCAGAAAGACATGGTACATTCAACCATACATTTTTAAAAAACAAATAAAAAACTCACGTTAAATAAAATGTAGAGACTTCACAGATGATCATTTGGAAGTACATCTTCCAAAGCTTAAAGGGTAATGTACCATTTTAATCCCCTGTGACAGCATGTTCCGCATCTCCCTTTACTAAGCTAGTTTTATCTCTCTCAAGATACTCATTACAATATACTCTGTATGATACACACACAAAACTTATATACTCTTATGTATACACACACAAAAATGCCCTATCTATTAAACTTTGACCACACTTTGCTCTTAGTGTTTTAACTGCCTCTATCCCAAGAGAAAATACATTTCATTCTTTCTTTTCTTGAAAGCAAAACTGTACTCTACCAAATTCATAAATATAAATAATGTATCTTTGGCAGAGTGAGCCTTCTTTGGATGACCGTGGAAAGTGAGAGGTACAAAAGAGCATGAACTCCTTTTTTCTTTCATTCTTGTTCATTTCCACCCATGCCTGGGTGAGCATAATATATATATAATATCCCAGCATCAAGAGAGACTGAAAGAAAAAGATGGTCCAGTGAATCTTCTCAAAAACAAATCTCTCACTGTATTTAGGTTTTTGCTAACTCCTCTGTCAAAACTAACATATTCTGACTTTGTAAAATCTTTCTTTCGAGACAACTGAAACATACCTTTAAGGTGATCCTACTGCCTAATAACCATTCAAAATCATTTCCTACCTAAGTTTCAATAAAGCATAAATGTGTTTTAATGCATTTCTGGGTGACAAAAATATAACAGGATTCACAGCAGCTGCAGTGAAAAAGGTAGTAAAAATCACCTCCAACAGATGACTTTGTGAATAGAAATTTTCTCTAGGATTCTCGTGCAATTTTTTTTGAAATCTTCCCTGAAGGCTATCTATCATACCAGTTGACTTTGTCCCCTTTTGCCCCCTCATAGCTGCTATTGTGTATCTCAGCTACCATAAACTAAAAAAGTCTCAGAGAACAAGAATGGATGACTAAACCTTCAAAATAATTCTATTTTTCTTCATTTTTACCATGAACACTGTTGTTATTTCAGAATTATTGACATTTCAATTTTCTACACAAATAAAGGTGGGGGGAGTTGTGCATGAGTGATGGCTCACGCAATTGTCAACATTTTGGTTTCTTGCTTGTTCTTTTGCTTATTTGTTGAAGGAAGCAGCGCCATTAGTCAAACGAAGACATGCAACACAGGTAACACTGGCCCTTGTCACACTCTTCTACTTCTAATGCTGCACAAAAATCTTCTTTAAATCAAAATATACAATCTGATCTAATAAATGACAGAGTAAGCTGCCAATATTCTTCATATGTCAGGTATTACACTAAAATACCTGTCCATCACAAGCATAGTATTAAGGAAATGAAGCATTCTATTATTCTACAGAATTGATACTTACACTCTTCCCCTCTAGGTAGCTCATGACAGGACTTGCTGTAAATCAGCACAGCTTATCAGCATGTCGAGTAGCTACGCTTATGTGTGCCAGGTAAAGATCTAGCCCCTATTGACAGATAAATCATAACAAGCAGACATGAGACCTTCCCTTCGTCTTATCATTTTCACACTGAAGATTTGCAGAGAAAAAGGGTGAAGTCATCTCTGGTTTCAGTCTCAAAAATCTACAGACTTCCAGTAAACAATTTATAGGTTTTTACTTTCCCATACAGTAGATGTTTCTTAACTTCTTACTTCTTTTCAAATTACAGTTACAAGGAGTAAAAAGATGCACAAACTATGCATCATGCCAGTAAGAGTGTATGCAAGCAGAAGTTGCTTCATGATGATGAAAAACATTTTTTAGGTTACAAAATTGATTAATTGTGATTCACAAGTTCTCATATGGAATTTATTTGCTTATTTTTAATAGACTTCTTATCTCATCCAAAAAATATGTAGGCATTAATGTAACCAAAGGCACTCAACAGGGATGAAGAGAGAATGTTCACAGCATGACTGAAAGTACGAAGACAGCTACTCTGAGGCTAGCTCAATGACACAAGAAAAAGAATTCATTGCTACTTGACGTCCTACAATGGAGTGAGCGACTATGTGGCTCTAACCCTAAGACTTGAATGGGATGCTGTCAACTTGTTTTCTATACCACACTAAAGTTCAAGGCATCCAAAATGGAGAATCAAGTCCAACGTGATGCACAGATGACGATCGAAATTATTCTTTTTTTTTTTTGAACCATAAAAAACCATGCACAAGCCTGTCCATGCAATTGTCAGACTAAATATATATTAAAATCTAAAGCAACCAACATCTCACAAGAAAAGAAAGGGTAGTTATTTTCTTTTATTTCAGCATAAAAGCAGATGGGCTGGGAAAGACATCTCCGTGATCAGATTCAATTGCATTAGCTAGTCATAAGTATAAAACTTTCTTTCCTTATATTCTGAGGATAGCACAATTACAGTGCAGTGCAGGAACTAACACACTTCATTGCCAACAATTAATAAAACTATGAAAAATAGAAGTGAAATTCATAACAAAACATGCATTTTGAGTTTGACACTTTCTTACCATTCTTCACCAATAAATGTGTAATTATACAGCCTGAAGTCATTACCAAGAAAGGCATTTAGAGAGCTAAACACATGTAGCCTGCAAATATGAGGCCCGTTAAGACTCCTTTGGAAAGACGCTGTTCCATAAGTTAGACATATGGTACCATACAATTATGTAAAGATGCTCAGCAAACTAAATGAACTAACTTTTAGTAACACTTCATGTTGATGCTTTTAGTGCTCACAAGAGTAAGTATACATTAAAGCCTGAACAGTATTTCTAAACTTACTTCAAAAAAAAATCCTCTTCCTGTATACTAGTATACCAGAGCAGGAAGCAGCTTCTCTCCTGGGAGAGGTGAATATCACTTCCTTACCTTTCCAAACAAAGTTTCTAATGATAAAATTTGTTAGCCTGAAACATCCTGTTAATTATCTTATATGCTATGTCCAAAGATGATTAAACTGCAGAGCCTTCTCTGCAAATGGATGGTCCATACTGATCACAAAAAATGTAAAAGTAAGACACAGCCACTAAAAAAATTGAGCAGTACATGCATGCCTTTCTGAACTGCTAGCACAGCTAGCTGCTGTTCTGAGCAGGCATCTATTGCACCAAATCATCCTTTGGTCCACCCTTAGTATAGCCCATCTAACAACCTGATCAAAGTAACCAATGAGCAGGGTGGCTGGACTTGATTCTTACAGCCCAGGCTATAAGTCTAAGCCTAGGGCTCAGCCACAGCAGTAAAGCAGTATAGAAAAATACGTAAGAGAAGATAATTAAGACAGTATTTGATGCTTGCGATAAACAGGCTGATTTTTTATTTTATAGTTATTTCTTCCCAAAGGTCTCTGGATGGCTAAGTTGAGGTAAGAATACAATTGTAATTAAAGTTTCCACAAATGCTAAATCAATATAATTCAAATATGTTTTCTTGAAGCAGAAATCCTCTCATTGTTTAATCTTCTTTTACTCAAATTTTCTCAGACATGTTATAGATAATTTAATAAGGTACTTTTTAAAGCAGATCTTAGCACTGACTTTGTTTGCAGGAAAGAATAAACCCTGTAGTGTTAAGTCTTTCCAGACTCTGATAGTAAACAGGAGAGCTTTATTCCATTTTACTTACAGGAAAAGCAGTAGGTATGAGAATACAGGTCTGTCTTGAGTCTTCCCTTCCCTGCACGTTGTTTATTTTTAAGAACCTGAATCTATTTAGAGAAGGAAACACTATAGTGCATGGTAGAAAAGGTGTTGTTTCTGACAAGCGTTTCTAAGGGATGTCAGCATCTCAGTCCTGGAATTAAACACTAACCTGGAGTGTTGGTGTCCTTCCCAGGTGACAAACCACTATTTGCACCTTATCTATTAATATGAAAATATTATTCAGCAATGCATCTCACATGGTCCTTTTCCTTATCCTGGTCCAAATTCAGATTTTAAAATATCTTTAGTAATGGTTTTCTAAATATTAGTTTGATATCAGATATAATGATACAAATCTAGGTAACATCCTAGGAATCTGTTAACTAGCTAGATTTTTGGGTAACACCCATAGGGAGGGGTATGTTTTTAATAAGCACAGTGCTTCTTAAAATATGATAATTAAAATAAATAATAAAACCCTATGATTTATATTCAGACTCTCAAATCAGAAATTTAACAGCAAATGAAGTTTCTACTCTGACAGCTTGTAATATATGTAAAGCGATACAATTAAGTCAGAACAAAGAAACAGTAACTTCTAAGTTACTCAACAACCTGGATGAGGAGACAAAATGCATCCTCAACCATTTTGGAGGTGACACCACGTTTGGCTGTTGGTCGTTAGCCTGGAGGACAGGGATAAGGAAAAGCAGCAGCCAAACCCTTCTCAGATCAGCACAGAGAAAAACAAAGAGCAAGAACACCTGCAGTAATGAGAGAAATTCCTACCAGACACAAGGAAAAAATAAAATTGTTCACAGGACTGGTTAAGCAGGACATCCAAGGAGGCTGCAACTTCTCTTCTTGGAGAATTTCAACATGTGAATAGAAAAGTCCCTAAGGAAGTCCCAAGGTCCTTCTGAACTCAACTATCCGTGATTTTAAGTAATCTGCTTTCTTGTTCTAGAAGTTTCTAATATGGTAGTCTTTTCCTCTCCATGAACCTCAAGAAGTTAAGCAACACCAGTCTGCACGATGTGATATTTATCAGCCAGCCTACAAACTTACAATTGTTATATCTCTTGCACAGTTCCTCTCAAGCAAATAGAGCATAATGAGAAAGAATTGCATCAGTGCAAAAAAGGCTGCTACAAGAAATAAAAGTTATTCTGATCAATAACAGAAAGGGAACACAAAAGGAACAGAGCCAATGGAGGAACATAAAGGCAGAATGATTCATCGGAGTCTTCGCAGCAGTACAAGTTGCATATAAGCAAAGTAACAACATGACACATACAGAGATAAGAATTTTAAGGACATGCATCAGTAGGAAAGGCTATTTATAACTTACAGTTGTGTTGCAGATCTGTTCTGCAAAACCTGAGCAGAAGTGCAATGAAGTCTTTTTTAAACATACAACTGTTGACTATGAAAAGAATACTCGAGCCTAGTGGCCTCATGTAATAGTTCCTTCTTACGAACAAATGCAGATGTTATTAATTAACTTGCCTTGCGGGCCACATACAGTTTTTATTTGCATACATCTTTCGGTATATTTTTTTAAATGCTATTGTCAGCATCTATGCTAACTCAAGCAGCACATTAGTAATCGTATGGCACAGTGTTCCAGTAACTAGTGGAACGGCAGGTGAAAAAATATCAGGTGACTTGGACTTCAAAACTGGCTAGAGTCTGCAGGGATATAAGAGCTAGTAAGTTAAGACTGTAATTATGATGTTCTGCAACTGGTCTTACTGGGCAGTTGTTGGTTTATATACATTTATTTTTAGTCTCAGTAGGCTCTGGATAGAGATTCACATTCATCTGAACACAGTAAGTGCACAAATAGTGCATGGGAAGGGGTAAAATAAACCAAACTTAAAATGTTGATATTTCAATACTAATCACCTAGGCAGAATTGCACTGACAGTTGAAACTATTGTTTCAATAGGTCCCTGGCAAGGTGGTTACTGCTAGATCTCTGCTGATTCCTCTTATCTTGCCAAATTGTGTGTTCCTCCGATCATTCTTCCTGTTTCATTAAACTCAGTATTAGGGACTTCATGCATATGAGACATTTCAATAACTCATGAGTGATGAAAATGAATAACCAAAATTTAACAGAAAAGGAAATACAAAGCTGAAGTGGAATTGAGAAAAAAACACGCATTTTTAAGATCCTCTGTTCTGCAGATGTTTCACCACTGATCTTAGGAATTTTTAAAGACATAACCTTGACTTTGCCACTCTTACAAGGTCCTTCCTTTCTGTGCAGATAGATAATGTAATGCACATAAACATGTAGGTTCCTCATTCCGTACAACTTATGCACATTTTGCACTTCCCACTTGATCATCACCCTACTGGTTAGGATTGCCTGCAGCCCTCTCTGGTTATGTGATTCTGCAGGAAAAAAAAAAAAAAATTGGTAATAACAACATCAGAAAAAAAATCCCTCAATTTTTGCTGGCTAAGCAAAATGGACCATGTTTTAAGAGCCAAAAAAACATCAAAATAAACAGACACATGTTACTAACTCTGATTTGACAAATAAGGATTAAATTGTGCTGGAGAATATATCTTAATATGTTACTGCAGGATAGACAGAAAGGCACTGGTGAACCATATAATCCCAGGGATTCTGATCCAAAAAAGAGATAAAGAGCAAACATCTTTGTCCCTTAGGAAATGAATTCCATTTCCATAAATTAAACAAGATACAACAAAATAAATTCCACAAAATGCCAGAAACTGATCTAATCTGACTTATTTGCATGGACTAGTAAGGAAGGATGATTTGCAGAGCAAGTTCTATAAGCTGAGTACATCTGTTTGCATTGGTCTTAGAAGGTAGATCTAGAAACAATCTAAAAAATCCTCAGTCCTCTTTACATAACCCTTCATCCTGCTCTTGCAAGTAATATGATAAATATGCAGCTTGGCTGAACAACAATGAGCTGTCCTGCTGCTTTAGATCATCCTTTAATTGCACATTTTTATTTTTCCAGTCTATTAACCTGAACTCCTCCACAAGCGCATGAAACATGCTGAAACAAGTTCACAAAAAGGCAGTTTTGTTTTTCCTTCTCTTCACCATCACAATTAGTACAATAGATCCACTTCTTTCCATAACTGCAATAATACAGCACCTTGCCCAACTAGCACTGTTTGGTGAAGCACTCATTTGTAAGCTGGAGCACAAATATCACACCAAGAAAGTTCAGTTTTATAAAGCCCTGTGCTGATAATAGGTGAATTCTGATAAATAATAATGCATGCAAACTCTATTACTCTTCTGGTAAATCGTGAGAGCTCCCTTTGAGAAAAACAATATCATCTGTAAGTCAGATTGGGAAACATAAGATAAATGTCTTGCATTATTGCCAGAAAACTCCAAAATATGTTAAGTACATTTCAAACATATTGAATAATTCATAAAGAATAGCTCTGAGGAAAAAAATAAAAAAAAAAATTCACTCTATATTCTGAGCTGAACAAAGACTAGTGAGATTATTGCTTTTTATTTCATTAGCCCTACAGAGCAACCTAATGAGAAGATATTCAGAATTTAATATCGAAGACAAACAAATTATTATTAACCAGTAACTTTACTTCTCCTTGTAATTTAAATATAGTATGGAGGTAAAAGTCAGTAATTATTCTTTCATTTGGTTGTCTGGTGATGACCATATAACTACCTTCTTTTCCTCTAAGTCAATGTATAGAGAAGTGCAATAGCTCAGTCAGCTAAATCATCAAGTGAGCTGAAATGAAATGAAATTATTTAAACAATATATATTTGAAATAATTTACCAAAGAAAGTGCAAATTTGTAAGCTAACTTTCTGCTATGAGACTAGTCAGGTTTGTACGTCTTATAACATGCTTCCTTCCTGAAGGGTGATGAAGCATTTGTACACACCACTGTCTATCCCACCAAATCCCCAGCTTAACTACAGTTTAAAAATCCGGTAAATTATGAAAGCTTTGCTACAGATCCATCTCCTTCTTGTTGTATTGGGACAGTGATGCAATCTCTTGAGAGTCAAAGGCATTACAGCTGAACATCAGTCAGAATATTGAGCTTGAAAATAATAGCAGCCTCCACCCAAAACCCAGAAACAGACATCAAGTCCAACTTTTTCAACAGCTGATAAAACACACACAGGACACCAAAAGAAATGCATACTATGCATTGGTTTCTGTAAAAAGGAAGAAGAAACAATCTTTCAAAAGACAAAGTAAGGAAATCAATGGCAAAAGCTAGACCCAAAACTGCAAAGGTAGGGCACTACAAGAGCTGAATGGAAGAAAGATGCTTCGCGCTTGACCGAAGTCTACCTCTTGCTGTCTAATCTTACTATGCAAAAGAAAATAGGATTTTATCTCAATTTCGTGAAATAAATAACACCATACCTAACATCAGCACCCTAATCTTCCATCCTAAGAAAAATTAGACAGAACATCCCAGGTGTTGATCAGACCAATGATATTGTATTCTGTTCATTCACTTACCCCAAGAATGGGAAAAATTCATGGCAAAGTTTCATCTCTATCCCCTATGCTTCCAAGTCTCTAGACCACAACAACCTAAAGCAGTTAGGAAAAGGACATTTTTGCTATCTGAAAACTGAGAGAACAGAAATACATGTCCAATTTCGGAGCTAATACTTTACAGATTCAATCTGGTATGTAGCAGTAATAACACTCTTCTCTGAGAAAGTTACACTAAAACACTACATATAGTGTTACAGTTCAAACTGTACTTAAAATTGCAGCAGAATTTATATCAAAGAAAACAGAGCATCTGAAGAGGTGTTTGAGCACCTTTGGAAGCATGACGTCATAAAAAGTATTTTCACAGTGAGAAAGTTGTCAGTCTTTGAAACAGAGGTGAAATGAAACCTCTTAAATCTCTTGCATCTCAACAGAAAAATGTCCTTTTCTTTTTGTTTAAACAGAAAAAATAGTAACAGAAAAACTTAGAAAATACAATTTTTCTTCCTGAAAATTCTCAATATGGACAAAATGTCTCATTTAGAGCCATACAAATATGTCAAGTCTTAAAATGAAGGAACGTACTGTGAGTGAAGGAAAAAATATTCAGCTAAGTAATACAAAAAATGAGAATATAAACAGCATAGATCCTTTACAGAACTTCACTAGAACATATACAAAAAAGAATTTTGCTATTAAAATACAGATGATTCTTATTTCTGATGTTTGCTATACCAGTCTGTATGTTCAGACATTTCCATGAATCACGCCCAGTACAGCAAGGAAACCTGGAGAAGACAATTTATAACTGAAAAAGAAGCAAAACATTTTTCTTTTATTAGGTCTCTACTGAATTGCACAGACAGATATCCCTAAATCTTCAAAAGCAAAAATATTTGCTCAAACAGAAAATTAATTATTGGAAGAAACAGCAGTACCAGTTGATTCATGAAGCATTGCTGTGTAGCACTGAAGATAAAGCATTTATTAATCTGAAACTCATCCACATCAGGAGACTGCAGTAAAAAATGTGTCACAAAGATGCCTTTAGCAACATACTGAAACTGTTAACATACACATTAAACCGCTGATCTTACAAAGAAAAACAAGCTTTCTAGCATACGTGCATTTGTTTTTAAGCAACATTACTTCCCTTTTCACTCTTACAAATACATACAAATCAATAGCATGTCACTAGATGATACCACCAGAAAGTCATATCTTGTAGTCACATTCATGTAAACCAGACTACGTAATGCTTTGGGAATGTATCCAGTATCAGGAAAATAGGAAGATTTCCAGCAAGAGCAAATTGCCGCATTTTTAGCAGCTCTGCCATCAAAACGTTAGTTATTCTGGAGTGGAAAGTAACTACCAAGAAGAAGACAGAATAATAGAAACAGTGTGTGTGCCATCACACGCTTGTCTGTCTCTCACATTGATTTTTAAAAAACTCAAGGCAATTAAGCAATCAAAACCACACAAAAACCACACTGGTGGCTTTGCAGCCTTCTTCACAGCCTTTATTCCTAGCATTTATAACAACATAGATTTCTTTACCTCAGTTACCTTGTGAGCATTGGTACAAATCCAGTCTTACACCAAAGCTCCCTTTGGTGAGAACTGCTCCAGTCAGCCCCTCAGATGAGGTACAGCTGCGCAGCTCCACAGAGCTTGGAGAACTCTGGATAGCGCTCTAGTTCAGCTGTGACACAGGCACGACATAAGACAAAGACTACATACAAAATATAATCGAATAATCATCATTCATTTAAAGTAAAACTTGAATCTCTAAAAATATGTCTGTCAAAAACATGTGACGTTTTCACTTCAGGACTTGCAGTGCACAAAGGTGATGAACTGCAACATAGAAAGTTGTCTTTCTACCACACCTCCAAAAAGCTGTCACTTCTCTTTGTCCTAAAATAAATCTGTATAGTTATGTATCTTGGTATTTTTCCTTACAGTTAAAAGCCGGTTAATTAGAATTTGTTAAAAAAAAAAAAAAAAAAAAGAACTGGAAAAGTGAAACTGGGGCCTACATTTTGTGCTACACGAACCAAAAACTGATGTCCTCAGCGGTTTCAGACTAAAGTCAGATCACATTTGCCTTCTTTTACTGGAATACCTGTCAGTAAAATGCGATGTCTCAAAGCCAGCATTTTACAAATGACACTTCTGAAGACGACCACACATGGTGCATTATTATTGAAAGAACATACGCCTCAGTATTGTGTCTCAAGAGAGACTTTGAAAACTTTTGTATTTGAGATTTGTTCATTTCTGCAATGTCATTTTTATGAAATAGTTGGGGAACAGCATTTCAGCCAGACTAGGAAGATACCATTCTATGCCAATGACATAATCATTTACCTGTGCCAAACACCACAATATGACAATGGTTTGTGATCAGAACATAAACTAATACGGAGAATCATCTTCTCAAGTGCCAAGGAATATTAAAGATCCTATCTTTCTGTCAGCTTCTCATCAAGGGACTGACACAGATGAGGAATTGGAGGCTAATCCCCATTGTGTGTCATAGGATACTGCCACTTTCACACTCTGTTTCTGCCTTGTGGAACTGATTCAGAGAGTAATTACAGCAAAGATAAGCCTTTTCTGGAATATATGCAATTAATTCTCCTGTAAAAAGGAGGAAAGAAACCTGACACTTTAATAATGTTTAAGTACACCTAATCTGTTCCTTTTCTGCTCCTAATATTTCCTAAATATGTGGAAGAAAGAGGATTTGAAAGTACTTACAAATGTCTGTTCTTATGTAAATCATCCATGGGTCTGTAATATCTCATCATAAAGTAGCCAACATGAAATAATATTATAAACCAGTAGAACATAGAGCAAGTGGGTAATCAGTGTAAAGATGAATCTAGAATGTTACTTTTTTTTTTTTAAGCATAAAGATGATTACAAATCAGAGCTACTTTTTTAAAATTTGAGGGCTATATTTTAAAGTTTAGAAAATAGATAGGACTAAACAAAATTTTTGTTTTGCTAACAATTCCACAATCGGTATTCATCAGGAAGTCATTAATTTACTTTTCCAAACCTTACTGTTGGCCTGTCAAAACAAGTTGTGATTCCATGGCTGTATGTTACAATTCATCTATATTGGCACAATTACATTTCGAGGTGATTTTTATACTTAAGGGAAGTGCTTTTCATAAACCATTCATCAACAGGATTCAAGTGCTTCTCAGGCTGTTACATTTCAAATGTGGATAACTCATATTCACGATCCTTCTTAACTACAGCAACTGGCTAATTGCCCCTTATTGAAATCAGCCCACAGAAAACAACTAAGCTTGCCATCAATCTGCGCTCCAGAAATGTATTAGGTATATTTAGAAGAAAAACAAACAAACAAATATACACAAACTAAAAAACTCATACAAATGATTTAAATGATTTAACAGAAGTTTTGGATAATGGAGAACAATTTGGAAAGAAAAAAACGGTTATTTTGATATTTTTGACTCTGAGCTGATTCAGAGTATCTAGAACTACAGCTTTAATTTCTACAGCTTGGGGTAAAGCTCAGTTAGCTAGCACTGTGCCAAGCTAGTTCATAAAACAAAAAGTTGGGACCTTTTTGTTTTGTTTCATTTTAGTTTTTGTTTGCTTTTCACATTTGATAAAGAAGCAATAAAAAAATAAAAACATTTGATAAAGAGGCAACTCCACAACAGAAAAATACCTCCGACAGCTGAGCTATAAGAGGCATTCATCACCTGACTTAATTTTGCTTCCAGATCTGCTCAGAATTCAGCCAAACTGTCTTACTACACTTTTTATTTCAATAGGACAACACGCATGACTCAAGTTACACAAGGACGTAAAAGTTGAAAGGATAATGACGTTAACACCCATTTTTCAGTGTTAATGCTTCTGTATCAATGACAACAGTAGAATAAATGTTACCGTAGGCAGCACTCAGTTATTTTTGTCACTATACTATGAACATACTTTCTACTTACAGTAGTTCTAAGTGCTCAAACCACACTGGAAAAAAGACTGATTTTAAAAAAATATATACACGTAGATGGGTACAGCTGAGTACCAGACAGCTGATATTTCATACATCTTTCTGCATCCAATGAAAGTAGAGACTATCATTTCATTTTAGACAAAAAAGAAAAAAAGGCAAACAAATGACTTTTAGCAAACCCTGCATAACAAACTCACTTCATTTCTTTGATATTTTGTATAAGAGAACACTTTCACCGAGTACAGTACCAAGAGAAAGCAATGCTTCGAACCCAAATTTTAACTTCACCATTTCCCAGGAGCTTTAGGGCAATTTTGGGTGCCAGACATCTCGCAAACCAAACTCTCCGCCAGCTCCTGAAGAGATTATTTTTCAGGACAGAATGAGAGAACAGAAGAAGCAATTCCATTGCTCTTTCTACCTTAATTTATTTCTCCAGACAGAAAGACACTTCTGGCTACCAAGGGCTACAACATAAATTTACCCTTAAAAGAGCAAGCAAAACAATTGGTGAGGAGCTACCTACTATGGCAGCTTGTTTTTATAACTGCAAAATTTCCATATTCAGAATGAAAGTGTTCTGAATATGAGTTGCCCTAAAATACAAAGATAAAAATGGTACATGTGCACTAAGTGCTGTGTCTGCAATATATTATAAACAAATCAAAAGGTATGGTTTTATTTGCCAGGAATTACCTTTTTTTTTTTTTTTTTGATAAACATGCTAATACTGATAGTCATATTTTATATAAGTGAAGAAAACATGTTTATCAGAATTTTATAGCAACTATTTCAAATTTGATTCATTTTTTAATAGCTCTAAAAAGAGCTTACTTTCCACACAGTGAATACTGCATGGGCTGCTTCAGGCAGCTCAGCAATGAGGAATAAACTTCAGCAAACTCCTGTCAGGAAAGCAGAGAAAGACAAAAAGGCGATTGTGATAATGATATGGTGCTTGCACTGGGTTATTGAGCCATGCCACAGGGATGGCTGGGATGAAGCTGATATGCAGCAGGCTTTACCCTGAGGTCTTGGGGCCCCACAAAAAGTCCCAGAGCAAACCAAAGGTGGGGAGCTCTGGGTTTATCTTTTGATGTATGAAGAATGCACTGTGTCTTAGCACTCAGTGGGGCCAAGGCCACCTCCATGAAGTTCAAAGAGGACAATGGATGCGTGGTGGCACAAGACTGTAGTGGCCAGGTGGACTGGAGCCCTGCTGATTTTCAGAGAACTTTAGGATGCATCCTCAACCACATAAAGGCTTACTTTGGGTATCATGGAAATACTAGAGTCTCACTATAAGTATATTGAGGCTTTTTAGATGCTTATGATCAAAACTATGTTAGAAAGAACTGCTCCACAGCTGCTTAACATCAGAGAAGCCAAAGCTGAGTGGGGTACTTCCTCTGATTGCTGAAGTCCTTTTGATAAGTATACTTTAGTTTAGCGATCCCAGAGATGCTTACAAAATGATAAAGTCACTTTGTTTCCAGAAGATTGTCAAAAACTTTCACTATTGGCACAAGTTGTAAGCACTGTTTTTTTATTTTTTTTTTTATTTTTTTAAAGTTCGCTCCTCTACTAGTACGCCATTTTAATTCTAGATGGTCTAGAAAATCCTGGCAGCTCTTACAGTTGTTAAGAGCAAAAGAACAAACCTATCCAGCCCAGCACAAACAAACCCCCCAACCTTTTACAGATATGTAGTATTGCAGGAAAATACACAGTAGGGACTGAAAAAAATAAATAAATACACAGATGGCCAAGCCAGGATGCTGTTTTCCCTCCAGTTCTGTGGGCACCCACTACTTCTTATTAAATAGGGTTCATAACCCAGCTTCTGTGATGTTCATCTCCCTATCATGCTTTATTTAGTTCAATAGCAGTAAATGAGATATACTGAATCCCTTCAAAATTCAATTTTAAATGACTAAATGTGGTCTCGAGACTCCCATCTGTATTCTCTCCTGTCTTCTTTGTTTGTTTTACACATAATCCCAAAATACCAAAACTTAAGTCAGTTAATCATGGATTAAACACATCATACTCATTTTTAATCATGGAAATTCTTATTCCATGACCCTGGAAGATGCACTTTTCTGCCTATTATGTGGTAGAAGAACTAAAGTCCCAATGGGCCTTTTTCCCTGCAACTGACTTATACACAAATGAACTTTGACAACAGCTAACAGCAAATGAGCTACAGCTCACTGTATCAATACAGGATAATTTTACACTGACAAAGTTGTCAGCCAGTTAATAGCATATGTTTCAAGCTAGGGTGACATAAAATTAATGCTCTGGGACTGTGCAGAAGCTTGATGTTGCCAGTGTCCCATTTTGTCACTTAATTTTAGATAATAATTACATAATACATCATTTTTTAATGCAGCCAAATACAAAACAAAGAATATTGATGACCTGTATTTATTTTGCAGATGTTAATATAACAAAGAATCTTTCATCCTTGTGCAGCATTACATTTCTCCATGCAACTCGAGACTTAGTTGTTTTTGCTGACACAAAAACACCGTTATTTTTTCTTAGTATATTAAATATGCAGTGTAACTCTGCCATGGTCAAAGGGCTAGTGTTTTTGATCACTCATCTGAGCCTGACATTGTCCAGCCAGATTTGCAGACTGTCCTGGTTACAGACGGACCTGAATTAATTCTGCCCATGTGCAGTGCTAGCCACCAGGTTTAAAAAAAAAAAAAAAACCCTGAGCTAGGTCAGAAAATTTAAACCTGATTAGGGAAATAACCCCACCTCCTGAAGGGAACTTATACAAAATCATTGGTACCTGCACATCTGCATGCTCCTTGGTGGCAACGAATGTGCTGAACACCTTCCTGAACATGGTGACCCCCCCACATTCTATTGCTGTGGGGTAAGTTATCTGGGAAACAAGGAATTTCCCCTGTCCTTTACTCAAGAAAACTGGAGATATATGTTTTAATCATATTCCATCTAAAACAGGTTTTTAAGATTATTTTAGGTCAGTCTTAATAGGACAATAAAATGTATTTTTATGCATTTAGTATTTTTAATAGCTATACCATTTATTTTACCTCACTCAGCTGCTTGAGAGTACTTTGTTTTTAAGGTGGTAGTATTCCAGCCTCGACAGCTCATATATACAAAAGTTCAGCAAACATGCAAATATTTATTTCTTTATTTAAATTAAAACCACATCTATTTAAAAAGGGGGGAAAAAACCATTTTCTATTGGATAGTCTTGTAAACATGAAAACAGTTCATGGGACAAATATTTACAATCCACCAAGAAATGCACATGGCCTTTCAACATTTCTAGCATATGCATACAGTGCTGTGATATTTCTCTGTCACTGATTAATGTCTCTGATGCTGTAAGACAACTGTCAACACAATCCTTTGAAAGAAACTTCCACTTCTACTACCTAGACAGCAGTCAGTTCAGAGGCTGGTAAGTCCCTAGAAAGGTACAGTCAAAATTATCAGTGTTTATTGAAATGGTTAACATAGCCTCAGGCTAGTTATTCTGCAGTGGGCGTGAAATTGCATTTCTTTAGTTTTTGGTATTGGTGAATGACATTATCAGGCAAACAAACAAACAGAGTTGTTTCTCTTGCTTACCAGTTCCTCACGAAGTTGGGCTATGAGTTCGTCTCTCTCCTTCAGCTCCAGCTTCAGCACTGAGCACTCATCTTTTATTCCATCCTACAAAAAAAAACAAGAGATGTTACAATAGGTTTCATTCTTCTACTTTGGTCTTGACAAGAAAAGGCTGTTTCACATAGTGTGAGATAATTACATTAAAGTGACGAAACACAATTATCCTTTGTCATGTGTTGTAGTTTCAATAACATGTTCTAAAGTTGCAGCATAAACAAATTAATGAATCCAAAGACATTAAACAGAAATGTGAATAGCTCCCTACACAGAAGTCCATTTAATTATTTTCTGATTCTTCTAAGATCCTAACAGGTCATTTTTTTCAGTTAAGGAATGTCTACAAAAAGTGATAATTTCTCATACAAAAGGACATTAGAGAAATTACAGTTTAGAAGCATTACTGCAGAGCTTTTGATCTTTGAAAGGACAAAAAAGAAAGCACAGCAGATATTCAGTGGAAAATAAAACACTTCTTATGCATTATTTTATTGTATTTTATTTTTTTTTACCCCAACACCAAACAAAACAGCAGCAATTCTGATATTTCCTCTGAGTAGAGGAAACTAAATAGTTACCACTTACCACTTAGTGATATAGCTGCTGACTATAACTCACTTTGCTGTGCATGGAAATGAATCTAGTGGCTAAGTTGTAGCCAAACAGATCCACCTAAGCACAGATCGAGGAAATTTTGTGAATCCATGCAAATCTAAACACCTTTAGAGAAGAAATGTCAACCAAGCTTGTGTGTGTTGTGTTGGTAAACATCCAAGAGGAGAAACTCAAATTAAATTACTGAAGAAGTGTTGAAGACTAAAAACTCAACAAACTAACCAGCTGATACAGAACAAATTGATCTTACAGCTATAAACAAAGAACCATATCTTTACATTCTTTTGGTACAGAGCTATATTTACAAAGTTTGGGAAATGTGATGGTTTGAAGTGTTATTTTCAAAAACAAAACAACAAAAAAATAAAGCCATAAAACAATGAATATGTCTGGGAATATAGTTATATATTGTAAGAGACTGTTTCTGAACTTTTTGTCTCAAAGCTTGCTGTGAGAACTCTTTGTCTCAAAGTTTGCATGAAGGCCTACAGATGCTTCCTGAGAGAGATAAGCGGCCGCTAAATGGCCATCCAGCAGCCTTTCCAGGTGGGCACCTTGAGGGAGGCAACCGCTGAGAGGGGACATGCATGCCCATGCATGCCCCTACATGCCCATAGGTGCTGCACCTGACATTTACCTAGGTGTCCAGGAATGCCACACTGGCAGAAAAAGAGGATAAAAAGACTCCTCTAACAAGGGAACGATAGCTGGTACCTCCTGCTGCTTGAGACATGAGGTCCTGCCGCCCTGCTTCCTGCCTGATGTCCTGAAGCCTGACGATACCTCCTGCCACTTGCCTTCTGTCTGATGCCTGATGATGTCTCCTGATGCCTGGTGCCTGCCTGGTACCTGCTGCCTGAGACCTGAGGCCTTGCTGACCTGCTGCCTGCCTGCTTGCTGCCGCTCCCCCTCCGCTCTTGCTCCCTCACTCCCATGCAGGCCTGAACATATTCCCGGGCCAATAGAAATGCGCCAGAGCCATGGTGGTGACTATCCCTGCTTTTTATATGTAACTCTTGCTTTTATTTCCTATCCTTTTACTATCATATGCTTTCCCATCCCCGTCTCCCTCACTGACTAGAATTTGCATTAAACCGGTCGGACAACATTTGACCTTGTTTGTGTCTTAATATCACTCCGGGTATATTAAAGAATCTATGAACCACAGTTTTGTCCTCAGTTTAAAAATGAAGAAACTGGACCTCTAGCTAATGGATAATAAAAGTGACAAAGTTGCTTAGACCATAAAGAGTTCAGAGGTTCAAAAGCATATAACCAGCGCAATATGCTTGAACCGTGGCAGTACTAACATGCTTGCAACTTGAAATAAATATGCAAATGAGACAAATATAGAGATTCAAGTCCATTTTCCTCAATGAAATGTTCAGGTATAATAATAACCTTTCAAAATAACTACATTGTTCATATTCTGTGCTAAACTAAATATTTTTTCTTCTTCCAATTATGTCTAAACCTCAAAATATTTAGAGCTAACGATATCCCACTTCTGGCAGACAGATAATGATCTTATTTAAATACTACTTCAGTTCTATGTGCAGATCTCCTGAAAGATTTAAGCAAAGAAGAAATAAGTCAGGACTTGCACTATTTCCTTTTGGGGAAAAAAGGGAAAAAAAAAAAAAAAGAGATTTTTCTTTGTTATATGATCGTAGCAGCATTTTGCTCTTACAGTCTACTGATATGATATCTAAAAATGTTAGCTGAAAATAAAATACTAATAAATCCCAAAATACAGCTCTCAGCACAAGATACGTTATCAGCATATATTTAGTTATGGAAAATGTCTGCTCATCAAAAATCAAGTATAGAGGACTTTACTACTAACCTATCAAGCTGAGGTATTTATTTTAAAAAACAGCTCTAAAAACAGTGGCAAATTAGCTAAAGAATCTCTATGTCTGGTTACACTATTCTGAGTTGTTTTTTAGCTGGGTTTCACATTATTTTTGCTGTCTCCTGATTTTTCCCTTTTTTAACTTAAAAAATGGGTTGGCAGATTATACAATAGAGCAAGGAAAACAATGTTGCATGACCAAGCAAGGAAAGATTATTTCAAAAATAGTTGTTAGGAAGCATGCACAAGGAAATACAGGAAGAAAGAATATACAAGTGTATGGCGAGTAAAAAACATCTTTGAGATGACCTTTAGCACTAAATATGGTATTGACGGCAATTGAGGTCACTGTAGGACTAGAGGGAGCTTGAAGAAGAATTTTGCCTCCCAGAGCTTACAAAAACTTAAAAATCCTGGTGCATCTCTTGTGGCGAAATGCCGTCATGCATCCAGCTGGACCGCTCTCATCCACACAAGGGGCTGACGCTTCTGTGAGAATTACTAATCATAGTATGGCTTGGGCTGGAAGGGACATTAAAAACCATTCAGTTCTACTCCCCCCCCCCACCCGCCATGGACACCTCCCACTAGATCAGGCTGCCAAGGACCCCATTCAACCTGGCCTTGAATGCCTCCAGGGATGAGGCATCCACAACTTCTCTTGGTAGTCTCTTGCAGTACCTCACTGCCCCCAGGCTAAAGAATTTCCTCCTAACATCTAATCTGAATCTCCTCTCTTTTAGTATAAAACCATTCATCCTTGTCCTATCCCTAAGCATCTCATTTCCATATTCCACATTATAATTTGTTCATACAGTATGCACTGTAACTTGTTATAGCTTGCAGAAAAATATCTAAGGTTAAGGTAATTTTCCTCTTGTCTTGCTGCACGTCAGTGAAACTCTCATTAACACTTGCCAGTGGGATATCATTCTTATAAATCAATAGTTGACATTACCAGCTTCTATGCAGACTTTGTATTTCTGGGGGACCCAGTTGAGACTAAGATGGTAAACTACATACCCTTCATGCAATTCTGTGATTTGCCAGTCTTAGAGAAACAGATATTCATCATTTCCATCCCTTGCTTAAATAATTTGCAACATTAAACTAGCAGTTAAGTTAAAAAAAAAAAAAGTACTCAACTCCATTTTAATGCTTAGCATATCAGCTATCCTGTTTGAGGACAGATGTCATTAATAACACCTTCAGAACTACTAATGACTTCAACCTTGTTTCTAGGTATTTTTCAGTTAGCTGACTACACTGTCAAGACCAGGCTAGGAGGCTTTTATTCAATTCCCTCAGCCTTGTGGCATCCTATCTACTGGTTTTCCCAGAAAGGGTTACCAACTAGAAGTGAAGTTTCTTAAAAAAAAAAAAAAAAAAAAAAAAAAAAAACATTTTATTCACTTTTTTTNAAAAAAGCCTTTATTCACTGATTTTTATTTTATCATGAATTCATTTCCATGGTCTTCTGCAACCCATGGACCTTGTTGTCCAATGCAACTTCTGGCTCATTTGTGAATGTTAAAGCACTTCACATCTCTGTGGGGATATTATTAGTCCTGATATCATGTGGATTACAGAGACAGCTACTGGTAGTATGAAAACAAACAATTTCTGGACAACTGTGCTCAGTCATACCCCTTCTATATATACGTGAGTTTAAGTGCATAACATTGTCAAGAACATACAACGAACACAAAAACGGTAACAATAGTTGTCAGCTATCAAAGAACAGGCTTAATGACAATAAACCATATGATCCCTGTGCAAAATGAAGTTTGGGAAACTGTAACATACATTGCTTCTTGAAAATCGAAGGGCAAACATACATCGACCTGGGAAACATGACTTAATGCTGCTTTGTACCCAATTTCCCAACAACAAAACATTTTAACCTCAGAATCATTGTCACCAAACAGGAGACTTCATCTGTAACTCAAGCAGCTCAACAAGGACCGTCTTTACATAGGGTCTTTCCTGCAATTTGCTGTACAGGCAAATCAGTGTGTTTGCAAGCGTTACCCAGAAGCATCTATTAAAAGAAAAGTGCTGGCAATTCCCAGATTTTTATATCATTCCTCAGTAAAACAAATATGAACAAACACTCTTTACCACATGGGGTTAGAAAACAGCTGAGAGCTCTTTCTTGTTAAACACAGTCTAGAATTAGGATTTGGTAATACCATTTTGCTGCATGGTACTTTTGTAGGCATAATTTGTTCTAAAAGCATAATACAAAACAGAAAAGAAATGCTGCTTGGTGCTTCTATATATCTATTATATTTTGAGAACATTTCTGCTAGAATGCCAATTGAGAACAGGAATAAGACAGAATGTCATCCAAGACCAAAGAGAAAAACGTAGAGCAGACTGTAGAAAGGCTTGAGTAATTTCAATAACCTATATACATGTCTGAATATAACAAAATGAACCTAACAACATAAAAGAAGAGTAAAATGCAATGAAATCAACTGTCTGTGCCAAAACAGTTAATACGGTTCTTCCAGAAATTAACTATTGAGAGCTAGGAAAGGAGAGAGCACTCCAAAACCACATTCTGTTTAAGGACCAACATATTACAATGAAGGATTATAGGGCGGATTTCAAAGAAAAAAATATGTAGTTGCAAGGCATGGGGACAGCAAAAGCTAGTAGGATGCTGCACTATTTATTACTCTAGAGGGGAAACAACAATGCTATCAGTGTGAAAACAGAAGCTTCTTCTGTTTTCTACCCCTTGGAAGGCCTGAAATATTTCATTTTCCAGTGCAAAACTCTAGTACAGTACAAGGACATCAAGGTAAGGCCAACTAATTTGTTGAGGAAAGATTTGGAATTCATGGTAGAAATTAAACTACCTGAGAACCAGAATACCCTTTTAAGGAACTATTGCAACAGCAGACATCAAAGAGGAATGGACCTGGAAAGGATGGTCTGCTGGCAGCAGAGGCTGCAATCGTTGTATTTTCAGTCTACCCTGTAATTACTGAGTTGAAAGAAACTTCTACCCCCAGAAACAGCAGGGTATTTTTTAAATACACTTTGAATACTCTGGGGATACAGGCTTTTAACATAATACATGGAGCACATACTCCTACATATAGAAGAATAAGGTTGTTTATAATGTTGGTTATAATAACGCAAAAATATTTCTTAATTCTTAGCAGTCTCCAAAGTGTTAGGGTTGTTCCTAAAGTAATGCCTCCTACTTTATTCTGTTGGCCCATGACATCAGAGGTATATGTCAGTGGTACGATAGTAGAGGTTGAACCTTCCCACCAGCACTCCATTCCATTTTGTTGCTGTGTGACAGATGGCAGCAGAGGAGCACTCTGACCAAATGGCGTCTGATGTGGAAGTGCAGATGAAGCAAAGGTGTGGAGTTGAATTCCTCCATGTGGAAAAAATGGCACCCACTGCCATTCATTGATGCTTGCTGAACGTTTCTGGAGACCAAACAGTGGATGTGAGTACAGTGAGGCAGGGGGTGGTGCATTCAGCAGTGGTGACAACAACGTAAAAGACAAGCCACGTTCCAGGCTGTCATCAAGATTTTTACATGCACAGCATTCAGGTTTTTGTTCACCAGCAAAAATGCATAGCTAATAGTGGTGACTATGTTGAAGAACAGTGTTTTGTAGCTGAGAACGTGCTCTATCAAATAGTGTTATTTTGCTCTTTGTATATGCTGTAGTTTCCATGGAAATAAATGGGAGGCATTACTTTCAGAACAAACTATGCTTATATAGAGCCTAAGAGAACAGATTTGCACATAAGTATAACTGAGTTCAAGCGCCAAACAGAATCAATTAAGTGACCACAGATCTAAAATTCTGCTAGGTAACATTTACCATTTCTATTTACTGTATCAACATCCTTGGACTCTCTGATTCCTTATCTTTCTGTGAAAAGAGTTTATAACTGTATATTTTATCAAGCATTCCAGTCCAGTGAGAACATGGGTGTTATGAAAACATTAGTTATCGTTCCAAATAATTCAGTCCTACATTCCATCCATGTGTTCATAAGATGGATGCACTGTAGCCTTGAGGATATTTTGAGTTTAGTCAATTATGTACTATACATTAAGTACAATATAAAATATTAAAATTATATTCTCATTTTTACATTTTTCTTTATATTATTTTGAGAAAAGGATAAGAATATTGCTCTCCAGTATAGAAAGCATATTAAAAAAACATAATCCAGGATTTAGCTTATTTTATTGGATTTACTATTGTTATCGTACGTGATTATGCTCAGAACGCTCTTCAAAGTATCATATTTTTCTTCTTCAGAGTAACAGCCTCTTATTTTCACAGTTTATGACAGCAATTGGTATACCTTAGTGCTAGTATTTTCCTATTTTAGTTTAATTCCGTCCATCTGGAAAACTGCTAAACATAATAGCAAACCTGTTTCTCATCAGATCAGGTCACAGAATGACAAATTGTACTGCATGTGTGAAGACAGCTGCAGCATGTTATTTGTAAGTGCCAAAAAACATAATTGTTTCCATTTTGAAAAGTTACTTTATACCTCTTATATCTCTATACTTATGAACAAACAGGCATATTATGCTTGCTGTAATCACAAAGTGCTACAAACAAAACTAACCAAGTATCATGGAAGATAAAGTTACTGCAATTTTACTTTGATATTGAAATGAATATCTTGCCAAAATAGCACCATACAATTAGAATACTATAAAACTTATTTGATAAATGTGCTGAATTTCAGATGCTAAGCAGATTGTTTACTAGCTTAGGGTAATGCAAAAAAAAAAAAAAAAAAANNAAATGCAAAAAAAAAAAAAAAAAAAAAGTCAGCAGTTGCTTAGGATGTAGTTTCTTAAAAATATCATCCTAAAGTGGAACAGTCCAAACTAAGAAACTTAAAATCGAATGCCAGGTCCAGAAAGCTTCATAAACTCCATAATACTTGAAGCTTCCTTTAAGGTATGCAGCAGATTCAGATATCAAAATCAATACATTTCTGGATAAGTATTGTGAACATTCAGGCAAGACACTGTTTACTTTAACATCTATGGGATTTTTACGCTAGCAGTGTAGAGGTCTAGACTATTTACAGGAATAGAGATGCCTTATTATTCACTATACATCACTTGGCATCTACAAAGCATCAAGCACTTTTGAGGATCTTAACTGAAACTTGCAGAGAAGCACAACAATCTTTCTCCAAACTGAGATCTCACTGTGTTAACATGCAGTAGGTCACACACAGTTTTATCAATACGAAGAACACCTACTTACTTGAGATTATTCATCTACAGGCTTCTGGACATTACAGTTTGCATTTTCACTATACTAATACTATATTGGCTGTATAAAGTCAATTGCTAGGATTTTCAAAATATGTCATTTTCAATAAGTATCTTATCAGAAGAATAATTGGCTGTGTTTACTATTTAATAAACTATTAAACTAGTTAGTAAAACCACTCATGCTACTACTTATTTTAACACACTCAATGAAATATCTTGTATTTATATTCCTCCTCATGTGGTTACATCTCCATCAGCCTCTTGTATTTTCTTGCAGGGAACTTTCAGGGCAAGTGGGGAAATATGAATAATTATGAGAGATATTAAGAATGTTTGCATCTCTAAAAGAGAAGATTGAATGTTCCACATTGATGTTCAAAGCAGAAGGTCACAGGGGAGGAAAAAAGAAAGGATTTAACTAGAGTACATATTCAGTGCAACTGCTTCATAAACTGCACCCCCAGTTACTACTTACTGATCTTAAATGAAAATGTATTTTTCATTTGAGAGGAAACCCTAGTTCAACTAGTGAGACATTTTCTGGAAGCTCTTATGTAACTACATCAATATTTAAATACCATCTGCTTTGCATACATGTACAATAAAAATTCAAATGAAAACAAAATCCAGCTATCGGAAGACAGTTTTGCTGCCATAGGATAATCACAAAAGTAAGAAAAAAAAGCATCAGGTCAAAACAGTGCCAAATATAAATACCTATTGAGTTTGACTAGTACAGAAAACAGTACCGTTCAATAGTCATAACATTTGTTGGCATAATTAAGTCAGTAATACAGCTCTACTGTTCCTTTTTGAGCTACCACGTATGGAGATAAATCACTGCACTAAGACAATTAGAAATAAACTCCTATGCATTAATCAAAAAAATACAGAAAGATTTGATTTTTCCTAATACTTAGCTGCCTCTTACATAGCACAATTTAAATCTGAATATTTCAAGTACACTTGTATACAAGTCTTGCAGAACAAACCTAAAATATATTGTTAGTTTCCTAAAAGTGAACTGAAAATACATTTAGGAGTGCTCTGTAAATTTGGTGGAAGAAGTCTGTAAAACTTTCCATGGTATAAAACAAACACACACACATCTTAATAATGCCAAGATACTACAGGAAAGACTAATGGCCATTAAACAAAGAAATCCTGTTTCTTTGTTTGTAACCAAGTGGTACATTAGTCTATTTTCTCTTTAAGATTGAATCCAATTGAGGTTTTACAACAATATATCTGCTCATTTTAGAGTGTTCATTTCATTACAAAAAGCCCTTGAAAAAAAAATCAGTTTTGAAGAGTCTTATGCCTGCAAAATTGTTTCATACATTATAGCTAAAAGAAGAATAGCCAATATCCTATAACACTCCCTCACTGGCTGAGGTCAGCTCTAGGGATGTGGATACTTTGAAGTGTGGGCATCCTCACACTCACACCAGGAACATGAACTCAGGTCACCTAGATTTAATGTGGACGCCCTGGCCACAGCCCCGTTGAGATTCTCAAGCAGCCTGTGCTTTCTCTTTCTACAGAAAAGTGAGACAAAGCCTCAGACTTTTGCATAAAAACAAATGTATGTTTCAAGTTAAGTATTATTCCAGATTCTTTGTTACAAGTAAGAGTGTTGAGTCTGTGGCGGAGAAAACGCCAACAGAAATTTACTGTTGAGTATCATTGCTGCTTGTGCTTCAGAACAGTGTATTTGTTTTACTTACTTTATTTACACTGGAAACGTATCCTTTGCAAACTTCTTTTATTGATATACATGCAATGACTATAAGTGAACTAAAAATTATTTTGCATGGTAATAACATTGTAACTCAAACCTCTGGGAGTTGAATTAAAAGGATCTAAGTCCTAAAAATAATAGTAAACTTCAGAAAATACGCTAGGATTATGTATGACTAGACTTGTTTTTTCACAGATGAGGAAAATTGCATGAGAAATCAGGTGGTTCTCCTACATGGGTACGCATATGAATCATGTCCTGTTTCCACTCATTTAATTGTCTAACATTCGTCATTATGGAATTGGGAAGCATAACCTTGCAACCTCTTTTCTGCACGTTTTGAAAAAAGAAAAAAGCCCCAAAAAATCAACCAAAATTGATGTTATTTTCTTCAGGCAGTTTCCCAGAGATCCAGTTACTAAAATGTTATTGATAAATCACATTTTAAAGTGAATTCTGTGTGCCACAAAGGCATTGCTTATCCTGTCATTTGCAGCCCAATATTACACTGAAGTTCCTACATGATTCTTCCTTTGTTATCCTTACAAGGTCTTACCTATTTACCTCTTACCATTCTGATCATTAAAAAGCATATTCCACTTTAAGCCTTAAAGCTGACCTCCTTTTTTTTTTTTTTTTTTTTTGAAACAAAGGGAAATAAGTGCTTTTTCAGAGTCCATTTCTTCTGGGGAAGAGTTCTACCCCAACATACAGAGAAGCCTAGTCAATAGATGCAGTGAGTGAGAATGGGTAGATTAATGAGATCATTACAATTCATTAAAGAGTGATGTGGGGATGACTGCCCACTTTAATTAGTTTTATTACTGTAGGAAATTGTTTCATATGCCAAGCTCATCGCCAAGCATGCCTGGAAAACATTAGAGTAGTAATCAGACTTGATAGAAGGAGACTTGATTCTTTCATTAGCCTGTAAGGCTAAAGACTCTTATAATGACAAGGAAGGTATTAAAAAGATGGACATGAGAGGGGCTAGCATAAAATAATTTATCATGTCTGATAATTCCGTGATAAACAGCACAATAGCAATCTGAAGTTAAAAAATTGGTAGAACAGCTGTGTTGCTATGGCACACGGTGTACTCTCTCCCTGTAATCATGACATTAGCTGACAGTAATAGATTTAGAAGGATTAATAGGTTAGGTTTACTCAGATAATAAATCTGAGTGCAAATTAACTATGACTCAAATATTCTAATGAAAATGTTAATTGTTAACTGGAATTTCTACAGAAATATGCACGCTTCTTTTCCCAGTCGTCCCCAATATTTGCAAATGTGTTCCCGCACACTGCTTGAGAACTGAAGTTGCTAAAATTTAAAAGTTTAAGCAGTAACTGTGTAAATGAATTGTGTTGTGTTGTGTAGCCTTATAAAAGGAACCTGAAAGCATGCAAATCAGTCTTGGAATATATCTCAGGGAATGATTTTTTAATGCTGTTACACTGGTATTATGTAATCACTGCCAATAAATGAAGCACACTCAGTAAAGAAAACAGATTTTCAGAGTTTGAACACTAACACAAACAGGAAAAAAATATATATATATCTTCACTGACATTCAGCACTTCCCTACCTCTTACCTCTAAAAAAGTTTTAAAATCCAAAACACAAGATTCCTCTTTGCTCTCCACCCCACCTAACACAGAGATTTGTTCTGATAAGTGATAAGGCTTTGAGTTAAAAGGCAGGATAATCCCCTTGTTAAAAAAAACAATGAAATCAAAGCAAATGTGTCCTATTCCAGTGCAAACATAACTATTCAATACACTAAATGGCTTTTCAAACAAACAAAAAAGTTAATTGTGTTATCAACGGTCAATTAATAGAACCATAGAATGGTCTGGGTTGGAAGGGACCCCAAGGATCATCAAGTTCCAACTTCCCTGATGCAGGCAGGGCAGCCAACCTCCAGATCTGGTACTAGATTAGATTGCCCAGGACCCCATGCAACCTGGCCTTGAATACGTCCACAGTTGGGGCATCCACAACCTCTCTGGGCAGCCTGTGCCAGCACCTCACCACTCTCTCAGTGAAGAACTTCCCTCTGACATCCAATCTAAACCTTCCCTCCTTCAGCTTAAAACCATTTCCCCTTGTCCTAGCACTATCCGTCCTTGTGAAAAGCTGATTTCCCTCCTGTTTATAAGCTCCCTTTAAACACTGGAAGGCTGCAACGAGGTCTCCCCGCAGCCTTCTCTTCTCCAGGCTGAACAAGCACCAGCTCCCTCAGTCTGTCCTCACAGGGGAGGTGCTCCAGCCCTCTGATCATCTTTGTGGCCCTCCTCTGGACCTTCTCTAACAGCTCCACATCTTTCCTGTACTGGGGGCCCCAGATTTGGATGCAGTACTCCAGATGGGGCCTCATGAGGGCTGGCTCACGCTGCTGGCCACCCCTCTTCTGATGGATCCCAGGATACCATTGGCCTTCGGAGCTGCAAGAGCAATTCTTTTTTATGCTGCTGTATTATTTAAGATTCGATTCTAAACCTCAGTTCCTCTCCACAGCTCCCAGAAAACTGCAGGTATGTCTGTGATACAAGTGAGAACAGGATGAGGTGACAGTAATTTGCCAGTCTCCAAAAAGCTCAGAATAATTAGTCTGGATGGATTAACTAAGCTGCAGCTAGCTTTATCCTATATAGTTAAACAATTCTGATGCTCAGCAAATTTTATTTGAACAGATGAATTCGGTGCATCTCACACTGCTGAAATCGCTGTTTTTCTGCAGCTCTCATAAACCCACAATGTACAACCATCAGATGATTATGCCCAGTGCTCAAATCTTCCTATCTACATTTGGTGGGAAGGTGCTTTGTTTTCTGTTTTCACTATTTCACAGCTTAAGCTGCAGAAAATGTTTCTCCTCATGTAAAATGTAAAATTTCCATTTTCCCAATTCATATACTGGGCTAGGTATTCAAGTTCAGTTGCTAGAAATACTGTTTTGCTTCAAAAAGATAATAATCCAAAAAGGAAAAAATGTGCAAACGCTTGTTGGGAAATGTTGCTACTAATAACATCTGAAACAATGCCCCTAATAATTACTCCATCTGTTTCACTGATTGAAAGGGGACCCAGGAATCTTATTGGTGAATCCTTTCAGTTTTGTCAATATTGGCTCACCCTAACCACTCTTACATAATAGGAAAGCTTTTAGGAATAAGAAGTTCTGGGCTCAGAACCAGCGTAGCTTTGGAAAATCATGGAGTTCTTAATTATGTCTGAGCCAGAAGTACAGCAAGGGATAAGGGGGATCATGAGGTGTGAGAGTGACTTAGTAGCAAGCAAGAGAGACTGGTTATGGCAACAAACGGAAAATAAGAAGCTGCAGGTTCTATTCTGTGATTTCTCATAGTCTTTTGTGTTCAGCTGTCTTTTGTGTAAGATCACAACATCAATCCATGTCAGATTTTGTAAGATTTATATTAGTACCATAAGCCCCAGTGCAAGGAATACCTTTAAGGTAACAGCAAACAGAACTTCTATAGAGGACATCTGTGTGTGTATTCGCTGTTTCTTCACGAACACTCTTCATTTGCGATAGTGTTAAGTCAGGCTTAACAGTATCCTACTCAGCCTAGAACCAGTGGGGTTGCTTACCAAAGGAAACGTTGTAAAGCGCCTATAAAAGAGTAAAGGACTAGTGACACCTTTTTTGTCACAAGAATAAAAATAACAACGAACAGTTGAGCAACTTTTGTAATTAGATAAAAAAATAATCTGTAAACAATGATTTGTTTGCAAAAAATAAAAGATAAAGAATAGCTGCGAGGTAGTGTGTACTTGGAGTGGCTGAACACCACAAGGCATGAAAATATTCATAATATGCTTAAGAAATGAGATCACTTCGGAAGAAGTTTTCATGTTACATTTTTTAATTGCCTCATATGTTGGGGGGGGGGGGGGGGGGGGGGGGGAGGGGGG
>WBMW01002341.1:584156-708762 GCA_013396635.1 Penelope pileata
AAGGGAGGAAGGCAGAAAAAAAAACTTGCATTAGGCCACACTACCACCTGAAAATTATCTTAAAATGAAAATTATTCCTATCACTAAAGATATAATCAGCCATGATTTGTCATGCTTCAAATTTCTCAATAGTATGTCATGTTAGTGATCATCCATGGCCTTATCACTAACCAATTTATACTCCAATCACTTTCATTTTACATGAACAGGACAGGTACATTTATAGATATTCCCTTCAAATTCCTATTAAAACAAATACCTAACTGCTGACAACCTACAGGGCCTGATCATGCTGAACAATATATTCAAAATACAACTAATCAAGAAAGTTTAGAGCAAAATAGTGTAATTAAAATAAGGTAGTCATGACTGTTTTAAATTGAGATTACAGATATCACACAATAAACTATCTTAATAATGATGAAGACATCTTGAATGTGATTATGTAGAAAGACTTTTAATGTAAAAAAAGTGGACCCCTGAAGGTAATCCTTTCTTTGATGAGATTATCTCAGATTGAACATCATTCAAACTTATTTTCTATTTCTCTCCATCCAGATTTTCTATTTTACCTGTTTAGATGTTTTGTAGATCACTCTGATACACACAATAAAGTCACAATAGGAAAATAATTTGTTCATTTGTGAAGGGAGTGATTTGAAAACACTAGTTGAACTGATCACTGTATCTGTAAATGCTGTTGTCATCACTGAATATCTATATATTATATAAAAATTATATACGTATTATAAAAAGTATGTATTACCTTATATATGTATATATTTCCACAGTTTTGCTGTGGAAAGAATAGAGTCATACTTCTACCACTCACTGCCAGCTGTTAGAACTAACAACTATTGCTGAACTACTCGGCCACATACACAAGAACGTTTTTTTCCCTTAAACTAATAGCAGTAAAATTCTTCAGATATTCAGAACTACACTGTTACAGACATACAGAAACGTACAAGCTACACCTTCAAAAATAAACTAACAACTTTGGTTCCTTCAGTTCTGCAGTACCTGACATGGAAATCCAAACAAGGCTCCAGTTTAGAGAAAACACTCTTAAAAATTCACAATGAGAGTAAGCTGGAGTCAGTGAAAAGTATGACAGCTTTTGCTGTATTTGTACTAATTACATTAATCAACTATTCCATAGAAGAATAAAGTTTTTGTTTGAAGTAACACAGTCCACCTGATTTAAAACAAATTGCACGTGAAATCACAAAGTAAATTTTCCTGTATCTCATATCGTACTTCACTTTAATAGTAGACTGCAATGTTTTTTAAACATGGTGATAGTCTTTCAGGATGTTATTAGCACTTCATTCACTGTAGTCTATTTCATTATATTTTCTCAAAGGTGTTCTTTTGAAAACTGTATTAGAAGATCGGCTATCAACCATATAGTTCTCCTGTCATGAAAGCTAGAGCTACACTTATCATCATTATAACCTGTTCATGACAAATGACTCCTCAATTATCCATGTAACACCTCTGATCTGTACCAATCTATGTATCAAATTCAGCTTTTGAGACTCCCACTTCAAAAGATGTGCGTGACTTCAGCCATTTAGTTTTGCTTAAAGGAAAAGTGTTCCTTCTTTCGTGCTCTTCCTACTTTATACTCTTTCTACATACAATTTTTAAAAAGGTGAAAAAAATGAGCAGCATCACTATCCATAAAGAGAAACAAGGAAGGACATAAACTAAGGAAATCAATGAAAATTAATCACCAAAATAAGCCTGGAATATTGAAGATCACTTATTTATGAATGTTAAATAAAAAGCAAATTATGGACCCTGACTTTGCTTGTACACACATTTAATAGCTGTTAGCAGTGACTGTACTCACACTTGTACATCTAATAATGTGGTTTTGTACTTAAAAAGTTATGTCTTCTTGCTCAATTCAAATTACATACAACAACCACCTCATGTTGGCAGGTCAGAAAATGAAAAGCAAGTTATTTCCTTTTCATATAAATTTCTCAACTGGAGACCAAATTAAAACCTAAAGGAAGACAATAGCTCCCAGGGTTAACACCAGCTGACTAACATTGAGTACTGATGCACTTCTCAAGAGTGTATCTCCTGTTGTCGATGCTTCAAACATTTGGCATTCAAAGATCTTTAGCCTGACAGAAAAGCAAGCAGAATTTTGACTTAAGTATTCTTTGTCAGCTGCTGCTATATTTATGTACCATTGACGTTAACTATGCCCTATAAAAGACAAATGCTATTTCCTGAAAATACAAAATGGCTGATTTTGCATTAAATGAGCACAAGTTTTAACTGAAATTAGTAGACAACATCACGTGGGTGTGAGAGTGCTGTGGAAATACATATGGTTTCATCTGATTTCCCCCATTCGCTCCCCAGGAAATTTAGGCATGTGAAATAGGGTTTTCATGAGTACAACAAGTACAGAATAACACAAAAAATGTCCTACAGACCCTGTCCTTCAGGGTCTTTCAGGTTGTGGATGAGGAGCTTAATTAAGGCTATAAACTCAGGACAGAGATGACTTCCATAACTATATATATGATTAAAAGCCTGCCCTAATGATGGCCTGATCTTTAAAGATGGTATTAAGCATTCCATTTCATGGTTTAAAATTTTGACGCAAACAATTTACTGGCATTGTTCACTGAATGACTCATTTCCACAGCAAGTTTTCATCATGTTAAAAGGTGCCTCCAAAGACTATCTTCCCTATGCTAGAGACATTGCTTTATTCTTTATTTCTTTTGTCTGCCATACATATAGCAAGAACTCACAGAAAAGACTATGAAAACATTCGCAACAAATACATAGACCACAATAAAGAGTCCAGTACTCAGCCTCATACTTGGAAACAAATCACAAAACGTTAGAAAATTTACTGTCACTTTAACAAGCTTAAGCAATACAGAAGCAAGCAAAGGTCATGGGCTCCATCTTCTCTTTGTTGTAAACTTGAGTTATCATGATTAGACGCTTTTGCCTGTACATTTAACAGATACAGACACAGCTTCACACAATACCCCTAATACAGCAGCATAGCCTTCCTTCCACCTATGCTGAAGCAAGTCCTGCCCAAATGAACATTGCTGCATAAAACAAAATAATTACTTTCGCAGAAATTTCATTCCTTCCCTCCCCCCAAAGACGGTTGGCTCAATACTCCTGGAACCACATTCTCATCCTTTATATAACCCCATATCTGTATGGAGTTGGAGAATTTGCCTTACATATTTTCCCAAGAGCTATTTGTGACTTCAGAGGTGCTGAAAGTCTGAAGTAGGAAAGACAGGTTCAATACTGGCTATGGTGTTACGAAAATTAATAGGGCTATGTAAACTTGGAAGCGTGTGTTAAACACCTATGGGAGAGAGCAGTAATTTTTTATACCCTTCAGAGAGATAAGCTTAGACTTCAGAGAACAGAAAAAGCTAGACTGATTTTGCAGGAATATCAAATAGAATGAAAACCATAGAGCAGAATTCCATTAAAATAAAGGCACAGATTTTCTTGATTCAATGGAAAGAAGCAACTTAAGAAAGAAACACAATGGTATATGGTATCATAAAGATCAATTTGGGCAGATCTGCTCTCAGCAAGAGCAACGTGTGTTCTGCTTGGCATCTTGTTGCCCAATTGGTTTGTAATTTTATTTTACTTTTACTCTTTACTTTTACAATTCCTGATGTGCAGCCAAACATGCAAACAAAAGGATGAAATTCTTTAATTTCTCAGAAAACATCAGATTATGTACTGTTTAACCCAAGTTTCTTCTAAACCTCACAGCAACATTTGCAAACCAACCCAGTAAAAGAAAAGTAGTATATATATAAAGTATGAATTAAAGCAGATAGCACTCACATTTAATGACCAAAACCCAAACCAAATTCTAACTTAATGACAAAAGAACCATTTACCGACCATTTACTGCACTGAATATGAAAGACAGGAAGTTTTTTTGACTAAGCCTCCATTCTCAGTGCTGAGGAAGGTTCTAATGTATATTTGAAGGAAATATGACAAAAACTCAACAGGAAAATATAAATAAAAAAGCTTATTTACAGAGCATAGCCTTTCATTCACAATACAAATGTATGCATTTGAATGCAGATGCAAAGCACACAATCCTCTCCAGTGGCTTTAACTGAAACTATACAATTCTTCCAAACGTGTCTATGCAGTTCTTTATTGGACATAGGTGACTAACGCATCAAGGAACGATCGCCCTTTTGATTTAGAATTATCCTCAATTTCATCTGTGGACTCTTACCCCTCCCATCTGATGTTATTCTATTCTACTAGTAATAAAGTTAGATGCATAAGTCAACGTCATATTACTTTGGACATCATGTCCAATTACATTGTCTTGGGTGTCTCCACAGGGATGCTGCTTCTTGATGCAGGAACACAGTATGTCAATGCTGCATCTGTACAGCTGCTTCTATGCATTAGAGGACAAATCCTTAATCAGCTCCAGGCATAGTTGCTGAAGTCTGTCTATGCATTAACCTCAGTCACAGTTAAGATAGTATCATATCCAAAGCCACACAGAGCTTGCCAATACTTCCTATTCAAGGCAGAAGTAAAAATAATACAGGTTGATATGGCCAACAGCAGGGGTAAGAGGAAGGGAGAACGGCTGACTGTATCAGAAAAGGGTAAATATGAGCTTTCTTAACATGGAGCTTGGCCTTCTGCACAGAAATGGATCAAACTTCTTTACCCAGTAATATCTGGGTAATATTAATCTCAAAATGTCTGTGTATCGTTCAAAAAGAAGAAAGATCAGTGGATCTGAGGTCTCAATGCAGAAATTGGGCCGAGAAAAAAGGGTTTGGCTTATTTCAAGTGATGCTTTCTCTCTTACTTCTCAGACCTGATAAAGTGCCTGGACTTGTGTATGCAGTGAAACTCATAACTCCATGCCCTGCAATCATGTAAAGTGAGGAGACATGAAAGAAGGGCAAATATGTAATGTAATAAAGGAATGGGTTACATAAGGCAGGAAAGAAAATGATGTGATAGAAGATGTACAGAAAGCCAAGAAAGAAAGAATTAAATTGGAGTAAGCTATCAAAAATAGTGGGGAAAAAAAAAGTTTTTGATAGAAAATATACTTAGGAAAAAAGAGAAAGACTAAGTGTCACAGAAAATCTGAACTCAATTTGGTTCGACAATTTATAATAAACATTACCAAAACAGATAAAGTAATGTAAATAATGTCTTATTATTTCTAAATAGAATACAGATTTCTTGTACATGAACCTAAAACAAATGTTTTATCCAATGTCCAAACATTTAATGGACAAGAAAGTAATTTTGTGAAAGACTGGCTGCAGTATTAGTCTTTCATTCTTGCCTTGGAAAGAAAGGCAATCCAGTAGAAATAACGGCCTAAGGAATGAAATCAGGGTTGCATCTAAAGCGCTCATGGTTCAAAAATTCTGAGTATTCAATAATTTTTAAAGAGACAACCCCAGCAGAAAGTTGCTGTACCAGCAGGAAAAAAACTCAAATGAGTGAAAAGACAGCAAAGGAAAGGGAGGTTTGACGTTACAGACCATATGAGATGAGATTTTAATGGCAAAAAGAAAGAATATTAAAAAAAAAAAAAAAAAAGATCAACTAGACCTTGAGTAGACAATGTGTCTGGTCAGGAATGTAAGCTAAGGATCATTTCCCCTGGGGGGAAGCTGAGAATTACAGACATAGAGAATAATGGGCCAGAGTAAATGAGGCAGCACGAGGAGGTGAGGAGGCCAAATCTCCCTATGCTGAATGAAAAGTGTGGTGTTTGACTGAAGGGCAAATACCCCTAATGCCTCTTATTCTTTTTTTCTGTTCCCCAGACAATACTACGATCACTATATACTATTTCTGTATCATATTCAGTCTCTGGACTCAGTTAAAAGCCTACACATGGCTGGCAGGGCACTTCTTCACCTATGCCTCTTCAGTTCAACTTGTGTCGTAAAACAGCCGTGCACTGTGCTCATTTTCCTAAGACAGAAAGGATGGATTATTTCATATCAGCCTCTGTAGTGAAGATTTCATAAATGCCTTATAACTTTATACTGTACTTATTTCAGGATCAAATGAATGATAATCATAATGAATGTGATTTACTGGAGGAATGGGTTTATCCTGAGAGAGATTTGACAGAAAATAATAAAAATTTACTCTAAGCTTCATATAAAAATTGAAAATAAATACCAGATGGTATTACTTTTTTACTGACAAAAACATTCTGTTTTATGTTACTATAGTAATCTTAATGCTTGAAAATAAATTAGGATATTACTTTTTTTTCCTTTTAATGCAGGTTAAACTACTGTAAGAACAGATCTGGTTTATTTTTAAGATAGAAACACAGCCTGAAGAGCCATATAGCTAATCACAAGCATGCTTAGATGCCAAGCCGAAGAACCAGGAAAAGGATTACACCTCACTTTATTCCCTTCTCAAGCTTTCCACTGGTCAAAGCCAACCCACAGTTAGGATGGTATGGCTTATTCTCACCAGTGTATTCAGCTATCTCATTATATCAGTAGGCAGAAATCATAGCTTCTCCTCTCCTACCATGCAAAATAGTTCAATATGTTAAACTGTAAGGTGTTCCTTTCCCATCTCAGTCTTCCCATTGTTCACAAACACATTGATAAAATGCCTTGATAAAAGTTTAATATTTTAAAAGCACAGGACAAAGCAATTGACTGATTACATTTTTAGCTGTAAAAATCTATTCACTAACAATATTTTCTAGTTGGGTCAATCAATAGCTTAAGTCTATAATTTGCTGATGGAAAAATGTAAAAGGACAATTAATTCTGCCAAGTACTGTTTTTTAACTTATACAAAGAGAATAAAGCACTCAAAAGCAACAAAAAAGCAAAGTGTTTGTTCTGTCATTGGGGGACCGTTTTCTATTGAGACTTCTGGTGAGGGTGGTGGGATTATTCTCATAGCAATTATGGGCTTGAAGAGGTCCCCCTTAAGTTACCATTAAGCAACTAATATATTCAAGAGCTGAGAATCAGATGGCTACAAAGTCCAGCAGGAGTCTGCCAGAGGGACAGGAGAGCCAGATAAATAATACTGTCATCCAGAAAGCTCCAGCACAGGGGATGGAAAGGAAAACAGCTATGAAAAACTCACAGGCAACTAGAAGCAGAGAGTGGAGAGGTGGAGGAAGACATTAACCACAGGAGTGACCTCCTCTTTCAGAACAGGACTAGGTAGGTAGCTAGTAACCCAGTACTAAAGAGAAAGACTATTATTAGTCTGTGTAGAAAGAAAAGCAATGTGAATCCAGGTTTCAAAAAAACAGAAATAACCCAGAAAATGGTATGTTGGAGAGTCTACATGGCTTGCTGTTGAGGGTTTCCAGAGCTCAGAGGCCTAAGCTGATGAAGGTACAGTTTCCTGGTTCCCATCAAACAAAAAACATAGTGACTGTTCCTGTAGTGAAAAGGATAAGAGATTAAGAAATATCTGCAATGTGACTCCAGAAAGGGAGAGTCCAATGATGTTACAGCATGGATGTGATGGAGTGAAAATACAGCTTCTACCTTGTGAAGCTCAAGATACCCTTTTCCCTCAGGGACTAAGTCATGCTGAGGCTAGAGTGGGTTTCTATAAGCCTTAGAGGGAAGATTGAGCGGCATGACATGTCACAGCGATGGGAGCTTTGGATTACAACCTGCTATGATCAGACAAAATATGACAACTAATTTTTACAAGCTGTAAGTTTGCGAGTTTACATTATTTGGGCTACAGCTAAAATGTTTTTGTTTTTGTTTTTTAAAAAAAGCATGTCAAAAGCACTTCAATTCAGCTGTACAATAAAACATTTTAAATGAAATATATATAATTTCAACATTCCTAAAAGCATTAATGCATATAACCTTAGCTAATACAGTCATAATAAATGCAAGTGAAATTGGAAGACGTCAGTACGTCAAAGGTGAAAAATTGCAACAGGAGCTGATTTCTAGTGATACAGTTTCAAAAAACGTTCTGTAAAAAACCTGAAAATTTTCTTACTCAAAATTACCTGACTAGTTAGGATGAAATGAAGACAAGTTATCTCATTTAGACTGAGAAATCAAGCATTTCCTGAACCTGATTTTTAATTTTGGAAATCTTTAGAAATTAATCATGTTTTGACATCTTTTATCTGTACAACTGTGTTACCAGAGTGTAAAATACATCTTATGCATCATTCAAATTAAATAATATAATATCTCAAAAACATATTAATCTGGTAACTTTTGACTGATTAAAAATATACATGCATCTTTTTTTGAAATATTAGGTTGCAGCTCTATTCCTATCAAAAGGTTAAATAAATTTGTCCTGCAACTACAAATAGAGCGGTCTTGATATTTACCAAATATTTCTTTGTGGATCACAGGTCTGTGCTTTCTTTTAGCAGCCATTCATTATTGCACACTCACTTGGCAGATGTGCAACCAAACCATCCAGCTGTCATGCGATGGCTACTCCTTTTGAAAAATCAAGCTTCTTAAAATTATTTCCTTATGTACCTAAGGGCACGTTAACACTTTAGCTCTATTTTTTTTTTTAAATATTGTTTGCATTCTAGATATATGTTTGTATACTTTTTGTATCCTAGGTATAGACACTGGCAGTCAAGACGGAAGATTAACCACATTTTCTTCTCAATTTGGCATGACTATATGATGAAGGAATGCTAGATAATCACTGTTTTCTGCCAAAATAATGACTATTAATACAACACTTACACAACCACAATATTGTTGTCACAATAAATGCAAAAGATTTTTAGTTGCCAAATTGTTTGAGTGATGGAAATTTTCCTTTTATGTAATACACTCCAATTATTAGGATCCTTCCTCAAGAAGAGGCCTCGTTCTGCTTTCATTTTCAAGGATGCATTTGGATTCTATTTCTCTAGTACCAAAAAGCATTGATTAACCCAAATGCACGTGCACAGATAGGCAAACGCTTACACTGAACCTACGCTTTAAGACCATACGAGTAAGCTTTTGCAGTTGAAGTTACACGTTTCAAAATATGTATTAATTCAAAAAGCATAGATGTCAAAGTGCCTCCAAAGACTTTGTGCAGAAAAAAATCTCATTTCAAGAAAAACATTAGAAGTCATCTTTCATGAAAACTAAAGGATACTGGATTAATACATTTGGGAAAACTACTGCAAAATCACTATTCTGATGGAAACGTCAAGTTCTATGGAGATTCTTAGCAGCCTCTTGTATTTCAGTTGATAAATTTATTCAGTAAAAAGTTGAAGATGATTTACATATTGTGGTGTCTATCATATGCAAGCTAGAAAAAAAATGATATGCTGAAATCAATGAGCACTTTTGAGAACTGAAGCCAAGAACAGTCAGTCTTAAATAAAATGTATTCAATATGTCTGGAAATGCTACATTTAAGAACAAACTCCTTTTTGAAAATTAGCAAACTATTTCTGTCTACATGCTTTCACATTGCAGACACTCAGAGATAGGTGGGAGGGAAAAAAAGTGAAAATCCAACCATTTGTTTTAATTGTGACAACCTTGAAACTTCAGCCTCAGCTATACACTCTCGATGAATCTTTGCACTGAACAGCACACTCAACTCTAAACATTTATTTAATTGTCAGTCTCTTAGCCTGCTCTTCCTCCTCCCCTGGAAAACACAATGATGGAAAAGTACATTTTCAGGTTAGAAAATTACTTAGTTATTTCTGTTTCTTTGGACAGAATGTGTTTTTAGACAGTGCTCATGCATTTTTTTTTTTTTTGCACATGCCAAATTTCACAGTTCAAGCACAATGTTTTCCCCATAAGCAGAAGGAAATGAACATTTCTTATAATAAAAGCTCACAAAAGAGACACTAAATTCATTTGTTCTGGAGAATTAAATAAGACACTGAAAGAAAAAACTTTATTTTTTATTATAGATAAAATATCCCAAATATTTTGACTTTAAATGGACAAAGAGCAGAGGAGATATAATTTGAAGTCATTCTTCATCAGAAAGATTTACTAAATGAAAGGTTTAGTTAATATAATGGAAGGATAATTTTTCTTCTGCTAATATCACCACATAAAATAGAATTGAAAAAGACAGTCGCAAATATACAGTTAATCCACCCAGGAAAGGCAGAGCAGCTGGCTTTGTTGTTAGCCAAACCCATCACTTCAAGTAATCTCTGTCCTTTAAACTTGATTGTTTAGATGAGAGCTGGCCAACATCTGTTCTGGAACCAGCTTTTTGTTCAGGTGAATGTTGGACATCCTGTCATTTCCCAAAATAGTAAATAGATGGCATATTCCAACTAATGGGCAAAATACTGGCAACTACAGGACACAAGTGAGAAAACCTGCAGCTCAGGGTGGTCACAGGGACCCTGCTCAAAACTCTGCCTAGGAGAACCTTCCTCATGACAGCACAGACTGCAGCTGGAACAAACCTGTTCCTAGCACAGGAGCACCTTCAATGTAGTCAAGGCCTTTTCCACAGCTAGAATAAATCTATCCCCACATCACCCCAGGGAGGAATGCTGTTCTCCAACCCACTCAGCAGTCTCCTATTACCTAGAAATTAGGATGTTTCTAGCACAGGCCAGCACAACACATTCTTCCACCATGCAGAGGGGCAACATCACCCAGCAAATCCCAGCCCACAGAAACAGTCCTGCCCATCCACACAACAGTAGCACATACAGTTGCAACACAAGGGCACCAAGCTTCTCCAAATCTTGTCTCTGTTGTTTAAAGGGATCCAGCCCAGCGCAGCCTCTTCCATCACTACACAACAGAACTGAGAGAAGGGGATTTGGTAACTGAAAGCCAGTTAGTTTCCAGTATAGCCTAAATTTTGCATCAGAAAAGTAACCTTGTTCCTTGTGTCAACCACATATACGTTAAGCTGGAGTTGTAAAGCAGATAGGCCATGGTAATTCTGTTAAGATTGGCCAACTAGCTAGAGAAGCAGCAAACTCTCACTCTCTCCTATCGCTGTTCAGACTTCCTTGAAGGTGTGTTGTGGCTCACAGGCTCTTGTGTGACTGACTCTCTTGAATTTATGTATATTCTGCTACTCTTTGCCATGTGGCTTTCTTGCTACTTATCCCTCTGCATTTTTCAGAAAAATATTTCACTTGTGAGGTGTATCATAACATCATATCTGTAAGCTTTCCACTACAACACATTTGAAGTTTTCTTTTTTTTATTTTATTCCAACTTGCTCATTGCTTTACAAAAATTTAATTTTAGCTGATTAACTGAAACACTATCATGCTCTAATAGCTACAGAAATCTCATGGATATATTTAGGAACAAGAAATTACTGTTGCTGTAACAGAATTAGAATGTGGATATAGCTGTCTTTGCAGGCAGTTTTCATCTAATTGTCTAGTCGTGTTATATTCTTGTTTTTCATACAGGAATTATAACTAATCTTCCTCTAATGTTCAAGTGAATTATCAGCTTTAAGCTTATTTTCCATTGAAAACATCCAAAATAATACCAAGTCTTACTATGGGTTTTGAGTTTTTAAAATGAAGTGGAAAGATGAAACCGTATGTCATTTTTACCATCACATGACTACTTCTTTACCCACTGCATCAGTCTGCTAAATGTTCCTAGCCTCTCATCCACTTAGGTTGCAGGAAAATACAAGAACAAAACCAGTAATTTTTCTAAATGACATTTTCATTATTATTGACAGATAACGAAATTGAAATAAAGAATTAAGTGTTGGTTTCCTCTTGTTATATAGGGTGAGACGAAGAGACTGAAGAAAGGAAAACTGGTAATGAAACATGGCTTAGAACTGAATATATTAAACAACATAGACTATTTGTAAACTTTCAGACTTTATATACATGATGTAGTAGATACCACTAATAAATTGATATACAAAATCTTAAGACTGGCAGCCTTTTCCAAAATCTTGTGTTATTTACCGCAGCATTCTTGATTGAAACTTATTCATTAGGAGACAATGCTACTTACAGGGGAACCTAATTTTCATTGAAACCATCAAACAGGCATGTCATCACATCCATGAGATTAAAAGAAGAACTAGAGCAAGATGGTTAATGTGTTTCCTGTAATGTAGGGCGTCAATCCTTCGAAGCTGTGTTAAATTTATGACAGGGAAAGACTAATTAAGACACAGCTGTATTAGGCAAGACATCCTCATCCCTGTCATGCATACCAGATCTAATCTTACCAATTTGAAGGAACATCCTCAGACCTGCCAAAAAGTAGTAATTATATCATAACATTCATAACAGTGAGTCAGATGGCAGTGTGGATTACTTGATGTGGATTAATAGCCTTATTCCCAATTAGCACTCCTGTGGTTTTTGGTATGCAGCCTGCAGTATCACGTTCGCTGCCCTATTCTTATGTATTTTAGCATCTAGAACATTTGCAAGTATTAATATTTTGCACATCTACCATGGCTGCCTACTGAGAATGTGAAAAGCACATCAAAGCATTAATACAATTAGTCTCACTATGCCACTAAAAAGAATAAATATACTGTGGCAGTTCTGCAGATAGAATTCAAATCACCTGCATTATCTCCCCTAGGAAAAATACACAGCTTCTGGGACAGAAGTCTGTGTCCTCCAATATCCATTTTTCTACCTTAAACCCAAGGCCATCTTTCCCTACAAATAAACGACCAAAATAGCACAAGGAAACAAATGTTTGCAATTTAAACACAGTGTTGTAAGCCACAAAAGGAAACTCACACTCCTGCAATCTGCTCCCTTTTATCCACAAAAAAAAAAAAAAAAAAAGAAGTTACCTTTCTAAAAAAATAATCACAGGTAAAAGCAGCGCCTTGCTTCTGAGACAAAGAAACAAAGGAGAAAAGGAGGATGAGTAGGCTGCTGTCATCCAGAGCTACACAAGCTACACAGATGCACAGACGCAGCTCTGAATAAGAACAGGTGTAATTTTGAAGGAGAAAAAAAAAAAAAAAAAGGGCCAAGAAACTGACAAACATGTTTACAGTAAGTTTTCCTCTAAGAAATATATACCTGCTTCAACTGCAGGTTGTATTTATATCAGGGCAAAATCAGTTCTCCAATGATCTTGCTAGTAAACTTGGTAGTAAAATAAAGTTTATATTAAGTTCTCTAAAAACAGTGAAAGAAAGTCTGCCTTTGAACAAACATATTCCCAAAGTCTCTGTTAGGATTAAAAATAAAAAATAAAAATAGAGAAAACTAGTGAAGCCTCCTTGCCCTGGTGCAGGCCTACTGGCTCTCCTGAGGGCAGCAGTCATCTCCCCTGTATCCAGGATGGGTCCTTCTCAGCAGGAGAATAACAATCCCTCCAAGAGGAGGGAGAAAGTTTGTTTATAAGGACTCGGGTAGAAATTGCTGCTTGCTCACACAGAAAAGAATTAGTCACATCACACAATACTTTCTCCTACACTGGATTTATTAAATTGGATTTATTTGTGACAGCAGTGCAAAGCTGATCTCTCTCTATTCCAGTCCTGCCAGCAATGACCCATTCTCAAGCAAATCTTCTGAGACTTCTCTTTTTTTACTAAACTCACATTATCTGAGCAACTACGTATTCATTTCTGGCATCTTTGATCTATTCTGATTATACTTCTATTTTAGTTGAAGCTGGATGCTTACATGCTCTTGACTAGACCAAAACATTGTCACAGGCTTACTGTAAGCCATTTCATTCAGAGACTTTCACTCTAGCTTGTTACACAAGGAAAAAGAAAGTTTTAACTAAAATCGTAACTTACTGTCACTTACTGCACATCATGCACAAGTTGTCTTGGGATTACAGTTCAATTAGTAACTCATTGGAATGGTCCTGCACCAAAAGGTTTGGCCATTTCCTCTATCCCAGCTCATTTTTCCCATCTGTATGCAAGCAAGTGGAGTCAAACCAAAATAAGATGCAAAAGCAGAAGAGAAGACTGGAAATGGGACTTCTTCTCCTGGTACCTTGAGATTAAAGCAAGTTCAAAAAGAGACTAAACCACAGCCAGAGAAACACCAGTATGTACATCTCATGATCCTTCACTTTACATTTTCCTCTGTGTCACCAACAATTTTTTTGATTAAGTCACTTCCTCAGAGCTCCCCACTGCAATTTCCCTTCTGTTTTGTTACTTTACATTGGAAAATTCCAAAACTTTTTTTTTTTTAATTAAATTGAAGAATAATAGTCTACTTGTTAACAAAACTAGGGCAGCTCACACTTACTGGTTGGTTTATGACCTTGAGAACGCCACCCAACAACTCCATGGCTGCATAACAGAGCGTAGCCCTGCCAATCTGTACTATATATACACATTGTTATAGCGACTTTTTCTTTTTAAATACTCTTAAGAATTTCACACATGTAATAGAGATTGACAAGCATAAGATTCATTCTGTAGGTCATCTGCCACATTCCCTCTCAAAATAACATTTTTTGGTTAAAACAAGGTCATTTTGGATTATCAAATTCTGTTCTGGATTATCAAATTTTCTTGGTACAAATTATATTTAATGGTATGAAACCACGATCTTCTTCTTTGTTTAAGTTTTCACAGTGTTTTTCACACAACTCAAAAATACCATAGAGAAAGCTGCCGTATTCACCTCCATGGGAAAACAACATAGGTCTTTTACAAAACCATGGATCCTTGCTCACACACCAAGCACTCACTTACGAACAGAGCTCAGAAGAGAGTCTTACAGGATGGAATATCATAAAATGTGCCCAGATTTGTTAAGTGCATGGTTTAAAAAAATAAAAAGTGACTTCAAGTCTAATATTTCAACCTAATAACATTTAAGGAAGTTGTAACCTAATAATTATTGAAATAAAAGTTCCCCAAATATATAGTATGAATATATTTTTATTTGATTCAGGCATGCAAGAAATCTGTTGCCCTTAAACTTTTTTTTTTTTTTTAAAGTTTCCTGAATGATTTTATTTCATTGACAATTCATTAAATTCCAGTCCCCCAGAAAGGAAAGCAAGGTAGCAAGTTAAACCAAATAGGATTATAAAGCATACAAAAACAAACCAGAAAACAACTTTTATCTAACACCCACTGAGTATCATGTTAGCTAATATGAGCTGATTCTATGTCTTTTCTCCCAGTGACCATATACTCTGCCCATCTGAATACGCCCACTAGCTTCTCTTGGCTTATATACTTGTTTTTATAATGATCCCATGTGGCATATAAAAACAGATGATACTTGTAAAAAAAAAAAAAAAAGATAATGAAGATTTGTTACGCTTTCTCAATCTTTTTTTAAGATGAGGAATGAAATAATTCAATGTCCTTTTAAATTGCATTTTAAAATGTCAGTGGCCACCCTCAGCTGGCTCTTCATATTGGGATTATAGCTGTTTTATATCTGCCACGCACATATTACGCTTACAAGTTTATCATTCTTACAAACATTTTCCTAGGGTTGTATCATTGTCGTATCCCTGAGTAACTAACTAGCCTTTTGTATCATTTTACTCCTTTGCACTCATCTATCAGATTTCTGTCCACTGCTTCTGAGTAATTTTACAGCTACAACTTAGATGTCAGTAACTTCTGTAAAGCATTTTGCTAAAGTATGTTGCATCACTTCTGCGTTGTTTGTCCACCGTGATACCTGTAAACAGTAAATGTCATGCCTAAATGGCTTAATATCAGAAATGGCTATCACAATTTGTCAAGAGAATTAAGCATGTTCCTCTTCACTGAACAACAGCGGAATAAGTTCATCCACCTCTGTAGGAGATTCCCAAAACAATGCTGGGGGCAAGGTTACACTGTGGCCAAAAGAACCGAACTCCCAAATACAATCACCTCTCCCTAAAAAAAAACAAAATAATAATAAAAGAACAGCAAGCCTCCCAAGCTCGTAGCTTTAAAAATTCAAATTGCCCAAAGAACTAGAAAGGAATAAGAGCCAATCAATAAGATTTTGATATGAGAAAGTAAGATCTCCTAAGATGCTCGTATTTATCATATTTTTACAATGGCACAAAAGGAATTCTCTATTCATATTAGCATTATCTCGCATGAGCATTTTTATTTAAAAGCAAGATTAACATCAGCTGTCACACTGCAGACTGCATCTGAATCCTTTTTTTAGGTAAAATATTTATAAAGGAGGGAATTGCTGGTGTTAGCAGTGTGATATTTCTATGTGCAATAAACTCATTCTGTACAAGTTGATATCACAGAGACAAAACAGCTAAGAGGGTGAAATGATGAACATGCTGTTATTTAAGACTAGACAGAAAAAAAAAACAGATGGAAAGAGTCACCTGACAAACTGAACTCATACAGGGCAAAGAAAATATGGTTTCTGTTGATTTAACCCAACAATTGGCAAGTTTCATTAAGCATCTTGGTTGTAAACATCGTGGTTATGCTGCCAAATGCTTGGTTTTGCTGAGAATCATAATAACCCATTATTCACACTATGTCAGGCTTTTTATCCCCATAAAACCCACATACCAAGGAACGAATTTTACTTGACTCATTTAACTAAGACGTACAAACTGAACTCAAAGGATTCATAGGCTTCAGATGATTAAACGAAGTTCATAGAATGGCTCGGGTTTGAAGGGACCTTAAAGCTCATCCAGTTTCAACCCTCCTGCCATGGGCAGGGTTGTCACCCATCAGATCAGGCTGCATAGGGCCCCATCCAACCTGGCCTTGAACACCTCCAGGGATGAGGCATTCAAAGATTCTCTGGGCAACCTGTGCCAGTGCCTCACTACCCTCTGAGTGTAAAAAAAATTTCTTTTATTATTTATTCTAAAACCCCTCTCTTTTAGTTTAAAACCATTCCCCCTTGACCTCTCACCATCTACCCATGTAAAAAGTCAATCTCTCTCCTATTTATAAGCTCCCTTTAAGTTATTTAAGTTGATCTTATGAAAACTACATCTAAACCACAGATAAAATAATCAAAAAAAAATCTGATAAAACAAGGTGGTATGGCTGGAAAGCATGCAGTGCAGCTTACATATATTGCATATCTGGAGAGAGATCTTTTCCACTGAACTCTTTGAATTTCCCTGGCAGCGCTCTAAAATGTGTCATGTAGAAAAGTCAGGTTAAAGGCATCTCTTCTACATTAATCTGCCTTCAATTCAACTTAATGCATGTCTGAAGTAGAACATTCACCACACTGATTAGGATGGTCATTTTAATTTATATTTCAAACTCTGGTCCAAACTGTAGGTCGGCAGTGCCCCAAAGTGCACATCTATGCTTTGAGAGGGATCTGGGGAAGCATCATTCTCTCATTACAATGGACAGAAAGGACTAGTCCATCTGACACGATCCGTCTTTCTGTCTGTCCTTCCATCCACACATCTTGAAGCAGACACCTTTGGAACTACTGATTGCCTAGAAGTGCTGGAACTGCAGGGCTCATACATCCTTTGTCTCTCACTCCGTGAAATAACAAGCCCCAAATCTCTGGGCTATACGATCCTACAAAATCAATTTACTAAGCTCTCCTAACACAAAGCAGGCACTTCATTTACTTCTCATCTTTTGTTTGACTCCAGTCACATCACTCTTTCTTGACTACTTCATTCTCTGCCATTAGGCTTGCATTGACATTAAATGCTACCTTTCTTTGCACTCCCATCTCTCTTTTTCCCTGACAAACTTCCACAAGTACTTGACAAAGCTATAAACTGCTCTCCAGTTCAAAACATCTTGTTTAGTTATAATTTTTCACTCTGCCAATACAGCCTGAAGGGATGAAGCCGCTGCAATCGGACAAACAGCAACCTTTTCAGATATATCACAAAAGAACATTCAATGCATGTTATATCACAATCATAAGACAATTTAACTTAATCTGTTCCCCAGTGAGGCATGAACTTGCTTAGATTTGGTTAGTTTTGCCTTTTGGGACCCTTCTGGGAAAACAGTTTTAAGTTAACTGTATCACGAAGACTGTCTGTGCTCTTTCCTTGAATGATTCACGGGGGCGTGCTACACATTCCTGAGTGCAGGCGAGTGATTAAGACTTTCACAAACCACCAAAAAAAAAAAAAAAAAAAAAAAAAAAATATTAGAGAAGGCGTGGAGTAGAATTGGAATTGTATGCCTCTAAGGTCATTTATATCTTTAAGTGATTATTTTAGCTAATGTCTGCCAAATATATTTCCTTACTCAGTAATTTTGTAAGGCCCTCGTGTACAGATTCACAGAAAAGAAACAACTTACAAAAAGTTAAACTCATTTCCATGACATGGAAAGAACTGTAAAGAGAGAAAAAATAAAGAACTGTACAAACATGAATCACTCTGTACGTTCTATCAAATAATACGATGCAATCTTGAAAAATATTTTTTCAAGTTATCTTCCCCATCCCTATAAAAGAATTTATAGTACTATACAGGGAAATGATGCATCATGTAGTACCAATCACTTTTCTGTTTAATGCCATATTGAATCAAAAGTCATCTTAAAGTATAATAAAAATCCTTAGATGCTGCTTTTCTGTTTGAAGAGAAATTATGGTTTCCCACACGTTTGTGAATGAAGAGATCTACTTGCACAGGCAGTTTGGCTCCCCAGTTTGGCTAGCATAGGAACTGCAGAATCCTTCTTTTGAGCAGAAAGATTAACATTTGGAGTAGAACACAGGCCAGTGAAGAATTAAAAAAAAACAGCTACAACTTGAAAGCAGGAAATGCAAATCTGTTCCCCACTCTGAGACCAAGACAGTGGGCAGTATCAGCCCTACGATAGAAACCGCTTCAGTGAAAGGCAGATAATAACACCTAGAGGAGTTTTATAGCAGTGCTGTGAGGATTAGTGTTTGGAAGATCCTCAGCACCTTGGAAGAGATTAATATTTACGATGATCAGTCTCCTCAAATTTACATACCAAAGATACTCAGACGATATGTGAGTTGCATTTATATGAATACAGTACTAATACTTTCAAAAAAATGATAACGTCATAACATCTCTTAATTTTTTTCCAATAATTTCTTTTTCTCCATTGATCTCTTTTTGTCAAAGAGATATACACAGCTTTACAAAATGCATTAAAAATAATAATGTTGTTTTACATTATGGGTAGATTTTTTTTTCTTGTCAAAACACGGAATTATCATTTTGCTAACAAATTTGCATTCATCCTCATGCATCACTGAGAATAATTATGGAAATCAGATGAAGGCTAGTGGAACCAACCACTTTAAAGTTGTGGAGGGTGAAGAGATAAACACATTCAAAAGAAGACAACGAAGCCAAAGGCTTAGATGATTAATAACTTAAAAGCCTGTATATATTATTAATTCAAAATGTTAAGTATGACAATAAAAATAAAATATACAAACTTGCAATTGTACAACCATCCTCAAGAATATACCACAGCACAAAACAAAAAAAGATACTGAGAAGCCACAAGTACAATTCTGGTAATTTATAGTTATGACACAGACAACTAAAAGGTTTTACTGCTTATAATTAGGCATGAGAAAATGCTACATCTTGAAAGCTGATCAAAAAATAAAAACAAACATAACTAAACCAAACTATAACACAATATAATTCATGACATCTCAGTACCTTGCATGCTTTACCACAGAAGCAGCTAAAAGAAAGCCAGAATACAGCTAGTTTCTTAAGGAGCACAAGGTGTTTGTGTTTCAGCAATTTAACCTTGCCTTTAATTTCAGGTGATTCAAATTAACAGAATATACCCAATGTCCATAATGGTTGTCTAAATTACTTACCAAAATATCTGACTTTTTAAACTCTAGAAGAGTATTTTAAAAATCACTTATTTTTAGCATTGCACTTTTCAGACATCTTACTTGATAAGAATTTCAAAATGACAACCTTGAATTTCCTCCAGAAAACAATTATGTTTGAAAACTTGTGGCTCCGTCATTATCATTACTAATTAAGATCCTGGGAAAGCTGTTTATATCAATTTTAATAGAACAGTCAAAGATTTTATCAGATGTTTTTCATTACAGAACTTATTTAACAAAGGCATAACTTTTTCTGAGAAACATGTTAATTTCCATGGACGTGTGTGTCAGAGGTTTTCTGAATGGAAAATACAACCACTAGCAAGAAAATTTTTTTTTTTTTTCTTAAAGAGGGAAGAGGGCACCTGCTATTGTGAAAATAGATGTAGGAATCCCATTTTCAAGTCCTCAGGTTTGTTTAATTTATTTTAGGAAGAAAATATCTGTTGTTCCAATACATACTGGAAATTGAATTATTATTATTAAATATATTCTATTACCAACTGTCCTAAATTTTAATTGCATTGGAAGAAATACATGGAAATACTGTTGCATTGATGACAAAAATACTCATTTTTGAACGGCCAATGCAGATTTACATTTTCACCTCTATAATAATCGATGAGATTGGAGTGGTCAATACATATTTACACTTTCATAATCCTTCTATGGACAAGATACACATTGTTGTAATCAGCACAAAGCCTTTGATTTAAACAGAATTTCATTCCAAATCACTTGGAATAATCCTCGTCACTTAAAAAAAAGTTCATCATATACAGTCAGGCCCTGGAACAGGCTCCCCAAGGCAGTGGTCACAGCCCCAAGATCAAGGAGCTTTTGGACAACACTCTGAGACATATGGTTTGAGTTTTGCCTGGTTCTGTATGCAGCTGGACTCCATGATTCTCGTACGTCTCTTCCTGCTCAGGATACTCTATGATATTTTTTGAATGCCAGCGCATTCCTCCAGTCTTACGCCTATCAGTCTCTAGCCAGAGGAAATTAGGCAGATTTACTAACTGTATTGAGATGATTAGTATAAAGAACTTTAAGAGCTCTTACTGGAGATATCAGGATTCTCCCAAGGAGTTTCAAAGACTCTGTTTACGTTAGTTTTAGTGATATGTTTCCAGCAACCTGTAATGCTACAAATTTTATGACTTTTTTTATCTTTTTACTCAGCAGGAAAAGCTTACCCTGTAGGTATATAACAGAATTTATTGTGTGATAGCATGTCTACCTGAGGAAAGGAACCTGAACTGACCTAATATTTACCCTTGTAGTACTCAATATATCAATTTTTAAGGTATATTGGAAACACTTTAACTAAAAAAAGTTATGATGATCCTTCTACATGCGGTTAAAGTATCACGCTTGTGGTTGAAGCATCGTCTGCATTTCTGGTAGCTTTTTGAGATTTTAGGAAGACATTTATCCTATTATTGCATGCAGTTGACTCAGAAAATAATTGATGTTATACCATGAAGAATATCATTTTTGACTTAGCCAATATTTAATAATTTTGAAATCTTGAACTAACCCTCAATTTATGAAGAATGTTTCAATAAATTAAAGAAAAATACTAAAAGAAAAGAGAATGCATGTTCACAAAATTTGGGCGAGGAAGGCAGCTATGACCAAGGCATAGACAGAGACACAGAGGTAGAAAGAGATCGCGCAATACCATTGTAGTTTCTGGTCTCATCATATTACTTCTCCAGGCTGAAGAGTCCTAACTCTCTCTGCCTGTCCTCGTAGGGGAGGTGCTCCAGCCCTCTGATCATCTTCGTGGCCCTCCTCTGGACCCGCTCCAACAGCTCCACACCCTTCTTGTGCTGAGAGCCCCAGAACTGGACACAATACTCCAGGTGAGGTCTCACGAGAGCAGAGTAGAGGGGCAGAATCACCTCCCTCGACCTGCTGGCCACGCTTCTCTTGATGCAGCCCAGGATGCGGTTGGCCTTCTGGGCTGCAAGCGCACACTGCCGGCTCATGTTGAGTTTCTCATCAACAGACACCCCCAAATCCTTCTCCTCAGGGCTACTCTCAAGCCATTCTCCGCCCAGCCTGTATGTGTACTTGGGATTGCTCTGACTCAGGNCGGTTGCCCTCCCTTTATCCGCTGATACTGTGACTCCATCATAGAAGGCCACCAGGTTTGTCAGGCACGATTTGCCCTTGGTGAAGCCATGCTGGTTACCACCAATCACCTCATCTCAATTTTCCATGTGCCTTAATAGAGCCTTCAGGAGGATCTGCTCTATGATCTTGCCAGGCACAGAGGTGAGACTGACCGGCCTGTAGTTTCCAGGATCTTCTTTTTTTCCCTTCTTGAAAATGGGGGTTATGTTCCCCCTGTATGATGTAGCAGTCAAAGTTGATGGTTTGTCCTGGTTCCAGGAGATTCAGAAGAATCATCCCTTTCCTATCACAAAAGACAGTGCACATCACTTTACATTCTAAGGGCTGCATCTTGAACTTTTTCTTTGCTGGGGAATTCACATGTGGCCACTGCATTGACTGCCTTTTTGATACTCTAGCTCAGAGTGGAGACACCACGTCTCATCACTGGTAATGATGCAATCCAGGAAAACATCACCTTCAGCCTTGAATTGGTTCAATAGGCCCAGAAAAACTTGCATACAGTATTCTTTCTGTTCCTGTGTGAGCATCTGTGGGATCCACCTGGCGTAAACTTCATGATATTCTAACATTGCTATCATTGTTTCCAGTGCATTGAAGCCAATACTCATCTCCATACACAGTTCCCTGGTTGTAATCTGCTGATTCGAGCAGATGAGCTGATCGAGACACTCTTCATTTGGTGGCGTGACAGCTGTGCATGGCTGTCTGGAACTTGCCTTGTCTTTTACATCACTGTCGCCACTGCTGAAACACCTCACTGTGCTCACATCCACTGTTTGGTCTCCAGAAACGTTCAGCAAGCAACAATGAATGTCAATGCCATTGTTTCCACATGAAGGAATTCAATGCCACACCTTTGCTTCATCTGCACTTCCATGTCAGATGCCACTTCGTCGGAGTGCCCCTCTGCTGCCATCTATTCCACAGCAACAAAATGGAACGGAATATTGGTGGGAAGGTTCAACCTCTACTGCCATACCACCAACATCTACCTCTAATGTTGTGGACCAGAATAATGCAGCAGGAGGCATTATTTTTGGAGCAACTGTAAAAATAAAACTAAAAACCACAAACTAAAAACCAGGATGCTTCAGAGCTTCTTTCATTGCTCAATGAAAACAAAAACACAGGAAGGGGTTGGAAAAAGAGGGACAAGAGCTAACAGAGCCTCCAGTCCATGATTAAGAGTCACTGAAAACTAACCTGTACCTTCTCATAGTTCATAATGCCTATGTGATTATTTCTATGTTTTGAAAACAGAAAGTAACAATATATTAAAATGGTATTATTCAAAGTAGTGTGAGCAAATACTTAACATATTGGAATCTGCATTTAAAGAAGAGAGCTTAAAGGGGTCTGTGTCAACCAGCATAAGCAGCTCTATGAAGTAAAAACTTAAGCCGTTATCAACTTTAGGGACTAGGACAAGGCCTTACTCTAAAGCCAGACATGTTAAGTCATGCTCTGAAAGATAAATTGCCTTGGATAAGTGGGAATATTATGGTGCCTGTCATACCAGTTATTGCAAACATCTGCACTAAAACTATTACTCTGATAACTGACCAGATGTAAAATGTCCCTCATAATAAAGTTGTATGTGCAAATATCCTGAGCTACCAGAGTCATGACCAGTAGTAACTACAAAGATCTGGGTCACAGAGCCTTTATAGCTGTGGGATGAATGGACAAACTATTAGAACAGGCCTAATCTAGCATCAACCTATACCTTAATAGACCGACAGAAGTGGTAGCAATGCTGAGGATTATTAGCTTTTACTCCTTGCGTTGGCACTTCCATTTTTTACTAGGGGAATTAGCATTAGTATTAATTACAGAAATTAGAACACTAATAAATGTTGAAGGAAAATCTCAGCTCTCTCAAAGCAGAAATGAAAGTACATAAGAATTTTTTCTTGTGTTTAATGTCAATTAGTAAAGCATGGCTGGAATTAAACATGGAATTCAAATGAAATTAAACATTGCTATAATAATTATTATGGTTAGTATTTACAATGTGGTTGTGGCTAATAACCAGTGAGACTGTTGCTCATTATAACAGATACTGTTTAATTAGGTAATATAAGATATCTTATGGACTAAACGACTGTCTTCTTATAAGTGCCTGTCACTATACTTTAGAATGGATTTTTAAAATAATGAAATATTATTATGAAATGGCATGATACAATGAATAGGAGAAAGGAATAGGCTGTAAAAAGTGGAAGGCATTGCTTTGTAAGTTGACCTTTCAGAAATACTCCCTCCTTCACTGATTTTCAAAATGAAAGGCAACATTATTTTTAATTACAGATTGTGAGTACAGATGTAAGTAGTCATAATTAAAAGACTCACACTTGAGCCAGCTACAGTTTTGCTGTTACAGTGTAGAATAACAGTCAAGTTAAGGTATGACTAATGCCATTCTGCTCTGTTGTATTTCAGATTCTTAATTCTGAAATATTTTACCTGTGATATCACTTTTTTTTTTCCTCAAGAGAAGACTCCAATTCTTCAAGAAATATTATAGAGGACTAGAACGATAAAATTCTGTTCAAAGGAAGATAATTCCCTCCTAAAAAGTTTAAGTAAAAAACCACCAACAACAAAAAGATGTTCTTCTGTGAGAGAATAAATTTTTCCCATAATATAGGAAAAGACATTGCTCTTTTTTGAAATACCTTTAACCACAGAAAACAGCAGAGAATTGAAAACTGAAATTTGACATAAAAATAACCCTCACGGAAAAGAAATACCTTTGAGTGTTTCATCATTTCAAAAATTGGTTTAGAAAAGCTTTTCAGAAGTGCACTGTCTGTATGCATGTCTGAACAGGATTTTTCTCTAATCTTTTAAAGAGCACAGCTATGGAAGGCTGCTCTGAATGCAATGTGTCTCTAACTGAACAGGGAGAAGGAAACCTGAAGCCACATGAAGAATTGGTTGTACTTCTGGATACTGTGCAAAGTTGATCTTTGCTCAAGCAAAACCAGCTTCCATTACTTTTTCACTATTTGCAACAGTTAAGAAGTGAATGTTGCTGAATGGTGTTAAAGTGATATTTTATGTTTTCATTTTCTCGGGGGTTTAGGTTTAAATAGTGCTGGGGCTGGCTACCTTTGTTTCTTACTCAAATGCTTTCTCTTCCTTTTGTTGGGTGTCACTGACACTCCTCTGTAGGAGGAGTTTATTAACACAAATGGAACGTAATGATTCCATAAGAACAATGGTATACAGCGAACACAGGTGGAACGTCTGCTACTGTACTGGAAAAGACTTCCCTTCAAATACTTCAGAGTATGGTCTCCCATGCTATGGATCTTTCTGGCAGTGCTGCATGTCATAGCACACACAATGTAATGTGAAGATGGTAGCTGAATGCATTGTCTCTATAGCTGAGTTACTACATGCAAGCACTCTCACAGGAATTGTGCTTCCCACTTTTCTCAGATTCAATTCAAAATCTTACAATGTTTTTGAAGAAGTGGGGCTCTCCTTCATATTTGTAGAGTACATATCCTGTGAGATTAAAAATCGTAAGCACCTGATTTAGTAAAGTTGGATGTAATAAGAGCATGATGTCAGGATTTACATTCTTTATGCAGAAATGCAGTCTTTTGAAGATAAATTGATAAAATCCAAGAAGAGACAGTTCACTTTCTTGGTATAAAATCAAGCATCATTGAGACCAGGGATTGGTTTCATTTCAAAATCTACTATAAAAGTTCATTAGCTTGGATATCTTCTACTACCCTAAAGATATACAGAGTTTATATTGCCCTGCTTTGCTACACCTGTGCTTCCAGAATCACAGAATGGATTTTTTTTTTTTTTTTTTCAGTCTTTTCATTTCATACAAGAAGGAGGTGGGAAGGGTTATTATCATGTTGCAAAGGGAAATGCATCATCCCATCACCAAAAGCCAATATTACAGACTGACAGTTTTTGGAAAGGGCTATGGTTTGTAAACCAGTCATTCGCATTACTACTGGAACAACATTGCTCTCTCTTGGAGTGAGTCAGGAAGAAGTAACAGAAATGCTTCCTGTCCTTTTTTTTCATTTTTGCCCTCCCTCCCGGTATCTTGTACCATTTTCTAGTGTAAAATATACAGGAAGGGGACTTTTAATCTGAAGAACAACCTTAATTTTTTATTACAGCAACTATTCTACTTCAAAGAAACCATTTACCACCCATTTTCAGCTACATAAGCATGATTTCCTTTAAAACCAAATAAAGGCACTACGGTGCATTTGTCAGAGATCTCTTGATGCAAACAGATCAGTGCTCTTACTTCAGCTGAGGATTTAAACATAAGTGTACTATTTCAAGCTACATTTTCTTATCTCTTACAGCTTTATCTGAGCTAAGCAGCCCCTTACTCTGCCTGTGACGTATCTTACTGCTTCCCTAGGCAGAGGAAGAAATGGTAACTACAAGATTTGCTTTACAACATTTAGAACATTTCAACGTGTATTTCATGAGATTTCCCAAGGGGAAAAAAAAAAAAAAAAAGTATGCACTCTAGCACAGCATTACTTAATTTCAGCCAAATCTGACTGAGAACTTAGGGGTCTTGAAAATGAAAACATTAAATACTAGAAAAGGAGTTCAAATCAGTGGATAGCCAACCATGAAGACCCAGACGTACTTGCACTGATCAAACCACTGAGCAAGCTAAGTCCTTAACCACGCCAGTAACAGGAATCATCTTGCTAGCCAACTGGTTATGAACGTTAGGGTACAACTCTTGTACAGACACACAAAATATGGAGAAAAACAAGGGGGAAAAACTAGGAAAAGAGATACTGGAAGCTGAGTGGGCATCGAAATTTGAAGTAGGATGTTAAGGGGACAATGCAGGTGAGACAGGCCACAGGAAAAGAGAAAACTACAAGAAAAGAGAAAACCTAGGTTTTTTAATGAGGCTGGGAAAGTTTGAAGGAGGCTGGTGCAGAAGATCAACAAATTGAAGATTATGAAACTTCATTCATTCAGCTTCCTCAGCCTGAAATCAGCACCACGCATTAGAGACAATGGTGCTGAAAACTAGAGACCACTCCTCTCATCTCAGCCAATAACTGGCAATAAGACAGCTTAGCCTGCAGCAGCACCACTGCTCTGTACACCTGGGCAACCTCTGGAGACCTCATTGAGAGTCAGGCTCTAAGGGCACTCTGTCCCAGGGTTGCTGCATACCGATAAGTGAAATGGAAAAGTGATACAGGGCCACCTTTTTCTCACAGTTTAAACATTACAAAGCTGTGGATATTGCCCCATCGTTTATTATTAACTAAAATGACAAGCCAATGGTTTACAATGGATTTCCACTGAAGCTGCTCATTGAATTACCCTTAATATCTCTTGTATCTTTGCAGTAAGTAATCATCATTTCTTTAAAACGTTCTTCAAATGCAATATAAAGAGGAATGATGAAAAATGACAAACACACATGCATTTATCAGAATAAGTCATTAGCAGATGATATATAAAAACACAGTCTTCTTTTCTTAAATAATAGTTATACTCTAGACTCATTGTTACTGGAATAATCACCTTCTCAAAACCAAGAGTGTTTTATTCAGGTTACTTCTTAAACTCCGGACAGTACTGTGATATGTAAGACCATATGCTGACATCACAGTAATTTAAAGAAAAGGAAGCAGTAGTAACAGCACTTTATAGTATATCAGATAGCATGATAAGCCAAAATGCATATACAATATTTATTAAAAAATGAATTAACTGTACCTTAAAAAGTAATGGCTCCTCAGGAAGAGGGCTAACAGGGAGTGAGGTGGTGCTGCCAGCTGGGCTCATGTCTGTACTCTGAAAGAAAACACATAGGAGTTGGCATTAGCAATTGAGTTTTACAGACAACTCTTCACATTTGGGGGAAAAAAAGAGCTCAAAAACAATACTTAAAATCCAATAGAATAAGATTGAAAAAGCCACTGCCATCTGTACAATATTAATCATCAATTAGTAAAGGCTAAGCATTTCACAAATGGGTATGTATTTGTAAGTATTTGCATTTTCTTTATTTTGCATGAACTCCCCATTTAAAGACTGAAAAGACTGAACCATGTGCACAAATATGCAAACATATTGCATCTACAAAGAATAATGAGATGATAAATGTGAAAACAAAAAGTCCTTCATATAGAACAAACTACAACATATAATTTTATTTATTTATTTATTTGATGGTCTGATACTAAAGTCAGAAGGCAAAATTAACATGAAAATGTATTGCAGAAAAGCATTTGGCTCTTACAGCTGAGCACTAATAGATGAAAACAAAGAGAAAACAGGAAAGTTAATAATGAAAATAAGTCAGTAAATCTCAACTAATGTATCCAGGCAAAATGGCTAAAAGACTGATGTAAAAACCAAGTCTTATTTAGGTGATATTTATATTGTTGACATAGTCATTATTTTAATAGATAAGGCAGATGTAAAAAGGAGTGTGGAAACCTTTTAATTGACAGTGGTAATAATGACAGAAAAACAAAATTTAAATTTAAGTCTGGTCAGTCAGGTATCTGGTTTCACATCGCTATGAATCTATGATGTGATCCATTTGATAGGCACAAATTTTTCAAGTGAAGAATACTGCTGCACACCCTTAGTTCTGCTAGCATAGGAACAAGAAAAAAATTATGTAGATACTGTATTTTATTCAAACAACTCAGAAAAGAAAAAAATTAACAAAATTTTGGTTACAAAATCCCTATGTCATAACTGACAGACTGATACAGACTTCAAAGTTAATACCTATTGACAAAATCACTGAGTTTAACTAGATATGTATCAGTTATGCCATATCTGAAAAACAACAGTTACTTGACAAATAACAGGGATGTAAGTAAAGGAGGAAAGAGGGTGACAGTGATTATTCACAAAAAAAGGAGACAGTTTATAACTCGTGCAACACAGAGAATAAGGGGAATTGGGGAATAAGGGAGACCATACCATGTCAGGAAGCCAATATCTTTGCTGAATCCATTACTTTGTTTTCAGCAACGTTACAAATACTAACACTTGGACTCCTGCCATTGATCATCAAGGAAAATGACTATTTGCTAAACAGAAGAGAAGCATGGCTCCCAGATTAAATTCAAAGTGCAGTCTAAATTAGGGACGTCCTCTTTGACAATGTTCTGTCTCAAATGCAGACAGTTCAACTAAGGACAGTCTGTCTTTTAATTTACATGGAAGGGAAAAAAAAAGAAAAAAAGAAAAAAACAAATTAAGTAGCTGCTTTCTAAACCAAATCAAGCACCCTAATTTTCAATTATAAGTGAATAGGAAGACAGTTCAATCTTTTAAACATTGAAACAGTCTCATGAAAATCTGCAACATAGATTGGTCCCTGTTCTCTGCACGAGCTGCAAATTCTTCAGCGATAGCTGGAATCTAAGAAAGGCCAAACAACCCTGAGGATGCCAAGGTTGCTTTGACAAGACTTCCCAGGGCACATCCCCATGGTGGTCTCGGCAGAACATCAGCTTCTCCTGCAGACTGAACATGAGCCAGCCCAGGTCTGGACGCCACACTGATGTGGCACCATGCCTGGACTAGCACAGCTGTCACAAGGCAGCAATATGTGCGTCATGACTGTACAGCTTCTAGACTGATTTGAGTCTGGCCAGACTGGAACATTGTCAGAAGAGCCTAGGTCTGACTGCAACTGTACACGTACACATACCTTCAGCGGCTCCTCCGGTATTTTTTCTCTAATGAATGCAGAACAGCTTCTCTGCCAGTGTAAATTAATCAAATTCAACGACACTAACACAGTTTGTTACAGCAGAGAATTGAGTGAGACAGTACTGAAAGGGCTGTTTCTTAAGTTATTATAAAAAAAATAATCACCAACAAACAAACAAAACAAAAGCAAAAAACACAACCTTCCAAAGTAATCACTGTTTTGAGAGATGTTGTCAGCTTGCCCTCCTGAAGGGACACTGCAACCATTTTAAGCAACATAATAACTCCCACCTCAGTTTACTGGCCAAGTATTAATCATGTTTTGCAGTCTAAATTTCCCCATACACAAGAAACTACAACTGTGAAGAATTCACTCCATTGAGACTTTTTGCCATTTCCTAAGCCCATTCTGTTCTCATAAAAGCAGCCTGTCTTAAATTTGATAGATTTTAGTTGAAGATGCTGAAACATTAAGCTATAATCATGTCTTATAAGCCTTATAAGACACCACGGATGTTAAGTGTTTTTGTTTTGTATCATAATTATAATTACAAGACAAAATCAGGAAAATTAGGACACTTCCTAATTCTGCACTACTTTACAATGGTAACATTTTTTATATACATTCTGCTACATACAATGCGCTACCATAGCTGGGTTTTGCAGATTGAGCCTTTTCCCCGTGTTGATGGAAACCTGAGTATCCTGGAGGGCACAGAATGTTACGAAGCTTTTAACACAAACTCAATGTTTGAAACGAAAGATGTCTGAATATCAAGCAATTCAACCATTTCTCAGAACAATTATGTAGAAAGTACTGTATTGTTGAAAATAAACTCATAATCATTTCTTTCAGAGTTTTTAGATTATTTTTTAATTGGTAGCTGGGTGTTAAAATCCATTAAATGGACATCAGGATTTTGCCAATAATTGTTCTACAATTTCAATCATTAATGCTCAAATTTTTCATTCAATTTCTGGAGCTGATCAGCCTAAATATATACAAGGGATGCTTCAAAGCCATGCCTCCTATTTCACTACGTTGGTCCATGACATCGGAGGCAGATGTTGGTGGTGTGGCAGTAGAGGTTGAACTTTCCCACCAATATTCAACTCCATGTTGTTGCCGTGCGACAGATGGCAGCAGAGGGGCACTCTGACCAAACGGCATCTGACGTGGAAGTGCAGATGAAGAAAAAGTGTGGAATTGAACCAAAATTTCTACAAGAATGGCATGCAGGCTCTTGTTCATAGCTGGTGAAAATGCATAGCTAATGGTAGTGACTATGCTGAAAAGTAGTGTTTTGTACCTGAGAATGTGCTCTATCAAATAGTTTTATTGTGCTCTTTGTAGCTGTTGTAGTTTCCATGGAAATAAATAGGAGGCATTACTTTCAGAGCAACCTACGTGCATCATCCCCATTGCGAAGTGAACAGGTAGAATAGAGTCACTGCTAGACTCTGGTAATAATTTATCTTTAGAGAGAAATATTTTCAGACAGTAATTATCAGGATTTTTCTTGAGAATGAGGTAAACAAAGGAAGAAAAGAAGTTTATGAGAACAAACGTTTCCCATATGTGTGTCTTGTTTGCTGACTGAGGATCAGGACCATCTTGAGGACAGAATCCCACCAGTTCAGCTGGATGAATGGGAAATAAAGTCTTTTTGGAGCTCCTTTAAAGTAGTTGCACTTGGTGTTGTTTTCTTCTCCTCCACTTGTGTATAACCTGTCTCAGAGCATCATCCTGTACACTAATACAGAATCACAGAATCATTAGAATTGGAAGGGACCTAGTCCAACTCATCTAGTCCAACTCCCCTGCAACGAACAGGGACATCTAGAGCTAGATCAGTTTGCTCAGAGCTTGGTCCAGCCTGACCTTGAATGTCTCCAGGGATGGGGCTTCCATCACCTTTCTGGGCAACCTGTTCCATGCTTCACCATCCTTACTTTAAAAAACATTTTTCCTTATATCCAGTCTAAATCCTCCCTCTTTTAGTCTGAAACCATTTCCCCTGGTCCTGTCTCCACAGACCCTGCCAAAGAGTCTGTCCTCTTCTCTCTTATAGCCCCCCTTTAGATACTGAAAAGCTGCTACCGGGTCTCCCTGGAGGCATCTCTTCTCCAGGCTGAACAGCCTCTGCGCTCTCAGCCTGTCCTCGTAGACTAGGTATGGAACACCTCCCCTAATGGCAAATTAGAGAATGTAATCAGTGTTCTTCAAGCAGTGCAGTAGATGAAGAATATACAAATGCATGTTGTTAAAGCCACACTCCTTTAAAAACAATAGTCTTGAGTCTTCAGCAAATGTTCTTTAAATGAAAACAGACTCACATCATTTTATAAACAGGGACTTTTCCCACTACAGAGCCTTGTATTTAATCTGATCTTCTCTAGCAAGAGGCCTATGTATCAACCTTATTTAATTGTACCATAAAATATATGTATATCACTCACAGACAGAAGCCAATTTAATTTTTTACAGCTGCTTTTCTACAAGGGTAAACACCGCAATGATAGTTGGCAGACATTAACTTCTCTGGAGATCGGTATCACAGCATATTGATCTAAGAAGTTAATACTGACAGAGAGAACTTTCAGTGGATATTACAGCTAGAGAGCAAATAAATCTTTATAATAACAACAGAAAAGGCAATCTGTGTACTTTACAGCTCTTGCTAAGGAGTAGTAGGTGAATGTTGAAGTTACTTTTGGGGTGATAGTTTTGGTTGTATTATGAGTTATGCTACAGTTTTATAATCTAGAAGTTGAATACAAATGGGAAATGAAATAAGTGTAGTCAGCAATCTCAGTAGTGACATTTTGATATACTGAAGGTAATCAAAGGCCCGTAAATAGATTTATTAATGGATCTGCACAATATCTTTATGAAATATTGTCTCTAAATATTATTATCCTGTTCCATCAAGAAGAGCAAAAAAAGAAGGTGAAGCAGTTTGCTCAAAGCTAGAAAAGGCTATTAAAAACAAAGATAGGAATTCACTCTAGATCTTCATCAAGAGTGGGTAGTGTTTCCCCATATGCTTTTGGACTGCTGTGATTTCTGCAGTTTCTAAGCTATTTAACATCGTGAAGAGCTTTTGCTGATACATACACTTACTGCAAATAAAATTACTACAAACAAAATCAAAATAGTTTTGGCATGAGAAAATATCAGACACACGAAATGAGCTTTCAACTTCCATCCCCCGCTGGGTTTGATTAATCTCCCCCCACACACACCATTTCCTGTCTCCTTCATTGACAGAGAACGGAAGCACCTACTTAAAACACGTTTAGGTCTACTTTCTATCCCATTTGAATATCACCCAGGTGGTATCATGTGTCTTTTATTAGTAGGTATAGTTAATTATTCTTACTGATTATTAATACTTGCAGTTATCAACATTTGACTGTTGCTTTCAGATATTTGGCTGAGACATTGCCTACCACTTGCTGCTCTCACGCCTTTGAAGGCTGTGTGGGTCTTCTGTCTGTCCTGTGTTGTCTTAGCTCCCATTGCAGGGGAGAAACAGATTATACCTTTTTTTTTTTGCAACATCTTTTTATGCTAGTAAGTGAGGTGTAGATAGACAAACAGGTATTTAGTGGTTCAATTATCTACTGATTCTCAACCAGCACTTTGGATATGGGCAGACAGATTAGGCACAATTTCTCTTACAACCTAGGCAAAGCTAATCACCTGAGCTGTGAAATGCCAGTGGGAAATATCACCTCATTTAAGATAAGATGCTGAATTGTCACTTAACAGCATTTGTATGTCTAGTACTGCGTATTTTAGAAGACCCAGAGTTCCCATGACCTCTGGGCAAACACATTAAATGTGATATTCTGCACATTAATTTTCTTCAGCAAGGAAGGAGTAGGATGTAAAATTTTTTTGACTTCCACTTATTGATATTTCAAAAAATAACTGGGAAGACCTAATAGACTTTGAGCAAATTAATTAGGCTAAATTAATAATAAAACCCATAACCAGCCAGTAACATCAAGAGTATACAACAGCTCATAGTCTGTTTGTTGTATGGCTACAGTGATTTAAATAGCTTAGACTCAGATTAAACTTTCACATTGTTTAATTTATATTTAATTTGCTCAAGATATTTAGATTTACTTAGCTCAGTCTCTCCACGTTCCTTAGCAGTATATGGACAACACAGAACCGGGAAAAAAATTCTATTATTATCTGTTTTTCAGTTGCTAAAAGAGGAAATGAACGTATCCAACATCTACATATAATCTGGTGGCTAGCACAAGGAGAACACCTTCTTAAACATGTCTTAAATTTGTAAACAAAATAGAAAGCTGAACTAAGCCTCTAAATAGAGGGTCAAGAATTGGAGGTTGCTGACTTAAGTTTGAGTTCATAAAGGGAAAAAAATCTCTGTTTTTATAAACATGTCACACTTTTACACAATAAAAGAAAATTGAAATACAGACCACTGCATAACTAATTAGACATTAACCAATATTCCCTCCTTTGTTCTCTTTATTTCCACTTCAATTTTTCATTGCTCATCCTTCCAGTTTGTCTTTATTCCATTCTTTCCTCCACAATACTCATAATAAACAGAGACACAAGTTTCCTTGGACAGGTAACTTCCTGGCACCTAAAGATTACACGAAGGGTCCAATTTTGTGTTCGTTAATTCGCATGGGAAAAACACATTTACTATCCTAAATAGAAAATTTGTTTCTAGTTAATATTGAAAAAAAAAGAAACCCACTGACTTCTATCTGTAGGCAAAATGTAATTTTTAAAGTAATTTGGATGATAATTTTAGGGTTAACATCTCTTTGTGATGAGTACTGCAGGATCAACAATGATTGCCACTGCATGAGTTGAGACTATTACTATGACATATTATATTAAATGCAACTCAAGTCATAATCTTATTCTAACGAAAACCAGAGGGTTGCTTCCACAGATGCAAACGTATTGTTGACAACACAGCGGAGAACCGATTTCCTTGAGCAAAATTCTACTCCCTCCCAGTTTCTATTGTTTCTTTCATACTTCATTGACTATGCTATCCAGCCTTGACATTCTGTTATTGTATATTCGTCCCTAATAATATCATATAACATCAGCTTTTTCTGCTCTTTCAGCAGTCAATTGAATGAACCAAGTGCTCTCCAGGGATTTTAATCTACAGGTTGCCTATTTCGATTCCTTTCTTTCTTTGCAGGAGATCCTTCAAGTTGAAATAGAAGCATTTTTTTCTCAAACTGCATTCAATTTTGCAGCAAAAATGAAGGTTGTTTAATAAACTGGCTTCAGTGATGCTTTTTTTCATTCCAGTCCTAGAGACATTTTCTCTTCAAAACGTGAATCACAGTACTAAGAGAACTGATATTCCATATAATAGCCATAGCTTGAATCTGGAAGAAACTGTCTGCATCCACTCAGAGAAAACTGTATCAGCAAATTATCTCAGTCCAGGGCTCTCTCAAGTTCCTACTTCCTCTCTGCATGCAGACTGGTCATTTTTCTGCCCGTCTATATTAAACGATTAGAAAAGAAGTAATCAATTAATTAAACTGAGAAGGATCAAATCTGGTAACAGAATCCCCTCTTCCTGTCCCTCTATTCATGCATGTTCTGCATCACGAATATGTCATAACATACAGGGACAAAGATACAAGTTGGAGACAAAAAGGAACAGATCAAAGAACCATAGAAAGGTTTGGTTTGGAAGACACATTACAGAGCATCCAGTTCCAATGCCCCTGCTGTGGGCAGGGTTGCCACCCACTACGACAGGCTGCCCAGAGCCTCATCCAACCTGGCCTTGAATTCCTCCAGGGATGAGGCAACCACAGCTGGGCAATCTGTTCCAGTGCCTCACCACTCTGTTAGTGAAGAATTTCTTCTTGACATCTAATCTAAACCTTCCCTCTTTTAGTTTAAAACCATTATCCCTTGTCCTATCACTACACTATCTGACATAGTTTAAATAGACGCACCTACAGTTACATTAAAGAGAAATAAAACCATAGACAGAATATATATTGATATGCTTCTGGATATAAGGAAATAACAGTTTTGATGGGATAGGAAAGAAATGCTCCTGAAAACAGGTTGTTCTTCAAGTTCCTCTGAAGTATTTGCAGATGGGCACTGTTGAAGACAGACATGGTTACAGGTGCCAACTTCAGCAAAACAGTTCCTGTGCTCACATGTTAATGCAATTAAATGTTTTCCATGATTTCTGAAAGATGCTTATGATCTTCTTACAGCCTATGTAACATATTTTTAGTCTAATAGAGAAAGACATGAATCTTTCAAGTAAAAAAAAGAACCTGCGTGCACTTGCTATTAATGAATATTATTCTTTAATAAATACATTTTTCACACACTAAACAAATGTCCAAAACACTAGACATGCTTTACTTGTTCAGTACATCCCTTTATCCATACATACCTATGGATATATGTGGTATCTGTTTCAACACAGTGCTGTTTTCTTCCTACGGTTTCCCTGCCAGATATAGTTTTCATGGGAATGAAGATAATGTTTCATAACAGCAATAAATCTTATTTTTTTAATCATCTGAACTTAAAGTCACTTTGATTTTCATTAACAATTTGCAGCTCAATTGTCTGTTTTCCACCTTTATTTTATTTTGCAAACATCAAAAAGAAAATTGCCAGACTTCCACATTGGTGTTTTTAATGCAAGGCTACGTTTTATTTTTCTGTCTCTCTCTAAAAACATTCAGTTTCCATGAATTGCTATGAATTTCATTGAGGTTTTAACATGCCACTTTGCACTTACTAAATGTTGTGACTGCAATTATTCTCACTTCTTCATCAGTTCTCAAAAGGGTTTTTATAATTTCAGCATGGAACCACTTCTGACAGGGTATTTTAACTTATTTAGATGCAGGCACTTCATTCTGAAAACTGTCTTGAATTCCCCAAAAAAAGTTTAAAGGAAACATCTTAAATATCTGTACACATCTACTGCTAAATCAAAGAAGACAGATTTTTTTTTTCACTTCAAGAAAATAACTGAGTCATATTTAACAGTTTGAAGTATGCTTTCCCTTGCTAAATGTCTTCATCATGTCTTCATGATTTTGTAGAAATATAAGGTAAATGATTAGTAAATAAGTTTTACCATGTTCTTTGACTCACAGTGTATTTAACAGTAAAGTTCATTAATGTTTTCAGGAAGTTGAATCTCTTAGTGTATAATGAGGCAATCTTGCAGCTCTTGAAATGCAGGACTTCTGATTATCATTGACACAGTTTTGAAGCATGCTGAACATGCTTTTTGGTTCAGCAGCAGCTTTCAAGGTGGAGTTTGTCAAAGTAAAACAAATATTCTTTGATTTTGTGAACAAGTGGGACATGGATTTTCTACCTTCTGACAGCAGCTGTAATTCTTAAGAGAAAGAATAAAAAGGAAAAGGCACAATGAGACATTCAACTCCCAACCTGGCAGAGGCCTCAGTAGAAATTCTCTCTTCTGCAGTAAGATCTCCACAGTCTTCCTAGCTCTACCTGCTCTTCTTCCCTTCTCTGCTCCAATATCTGCTTCTCTTCTCACGAGTATCTTGTACAATGTCTTCTCTTCACAGTACTTCCCACTCCCAAATCCATCCATCGTTACCGCTACTCCTATTTTGTTTCAATTCAAAATGAACTCTTCCCACCTTCTCTATTCTTTTCCTTTCCTTTGGCCTATGCCCACTCCTTTCAGCCTAAATATAAAGGCTGACACATATGTTGACTGATGGAGAGTCTAAGCAGTTGCAGTTATCTAGCAGCCATACAATCAGTTCACCACAGAAAAGATAAGATGAATCTGTTCAAATACCTCATCTCAGAAAAATATGTCAGGGGAACCTCCATTTGGCACAGCTTCTCAGCACCAGATTCAGTACACTTGGGGAAGGTCACAGTGTGTTGCTTAAGAAACTGAAGCAACTTGCAAAGGGATGGTGGAGTTGAAGTTGCCTGTACTAGTACTTAGGCATTGTGTTATTCTTATTTTCAGAGCCTCAGCTCTGCATTTTGCTTTCATTTTTGTTTTGTTTAGCAATGGAATTACATATTAAACCTGCTAGGATATCTGAAGAGCATTTTATAAAGCCATTAGCAATAAAATATTCATTTTTCATTTATATTATGTCCAGGAATACAAATGAGTATAATTTCTCCCTGCCCTTCAACATTAATAGAGAAACCAGGGAGAAAAATTGAACATACCTTTCACATTCATTTAACTACAATAAAACGCAAAGAGCTTTTCAGATGTGCTCACATTGTTTGTTATGGTACCAAAATGCAGGCATTTATCTAAGAGCCTTGCAATTTTCAACTACCTATATTATTTCACATAAATCTCCCCCTTTTCCCACCGTTATGGGCTCAGGCTATGCTAAAAGCATGTGCTCAGTTTTAAAGTCACACTGTAAAATGCTGCTGCGGGGATATGCTGTGGTTTAACCCAGCAGGCAGCTCAGCACTATGCAGTCATTCACTCACTCCCTGCCCTCCCATGGGATGGAGGAGAGAACTTGGGGGAAAAAAAAAAAAAAAAAGGTAGAACTCATAGGTTGAGATGAAAACTATTTACTAAGAACAGAGAAATAACAGTAATTACAATAATTTACCGCTGCCCTGAGCAGCAGCTGCCCCCCTGGCCAACTCCCCTCAGTTTTATAGCTGTCATATGGTATCAAACATTCCTTCAGCCAGTTAAGGCCAGCTGTTCCTGTCCTGGGAACCCCACCCCCACCTCTCCCCCCTCACAGTCAGGAGTGTATGAGAAGCTGAGAAACTGAAACATCCTCAGCTGCGTACAACACTGCCCATCAGCAGCTAAAACACTGGTGTGTTATCAACACTGTTTTTGTCCTAAAGCCAAAGCATAGCATCATACCAGACACTATGAAGAAAATCAACTCTGTCTCAGCTGAACCTAGGACAGGGTGTCAACACGTAGGTGAAGTTAGAGGTGATAGAGAGGGGGACTCTTAGCAAAGAATCAGAGAAACAGAAAACAGCACTGACCTGCTGTGGAAATGTCTCAAATCCCTTAAATATTTCTGACTGTGCTCAGGGCTTTCTGAGGGCTCATGGGCAATGGGAAAGTATATTCCTTTATAGCAGAAATCATTCAGAAAACATGAGTAATTTATATGAGGCACCCATGACTCTAATGCCAGCAGTACATGCAGGACCTGCAGAACGCTGCCTTGAGCATGGCTTATGCCAGCAGCCCCAGAAAAGGTAATGTGCAAGCAGCCCCCAGATCCTGCTCCTCAGAGCAGCTCTTGCCAACCTCAGTGTGGTGAAAAACGTGGCTTTAATCTCACTACCCATACCCTCTCATTTTTCAGCTGATTTGTGACTGGTCTCCCTTTTTCATTGCTAGAGCAGAAGCATTTTTTACCCATGGGTCAGGGTATGAAAGATCTTTGTCTTGCAATAAAGCTACTTTCAAGCAGTCCAAGAACTCCTAAAAAAAAGTCAGGACAATTAAACACATGCCAGGAGAGCAGAGAGGACTGGGAGGGTAATAAATGGCACACTCCACAGGTGCATGAATATTTGAACTATAGTTCTCAAAAAAAAAGGACATTACTAAAAGTTATTGAAAATGACTAACTACCTTTAATGAATGAACTTTGCTACTATCTTGCAACCATCAGGGTGACGAATAGAGTGATAAAGATTTTAATCCATATATATGGACATTTTATGTCACTGTGGTGGGTGCAAATATATTAGCATGTCCAGTCAGAGTTGCATTTTATATCATCACTGCTATTAAGTGTGCATGAAATGCCGCACTAGCAAAGGCTGGGCACAGCACCCCAGAAGCACTCACTCCTACAAGACCAGACCCTAATTTCAGACAAAGATAAATAAACAGCAGCTTTCTCCCTTGGAGCCTGCACACCACACTGCTTCTGCATCCTAAAGCAGACACAGCCACAGGGAAGTCTCACACAAGTCTCTAGTCCTTATGGGTGGTTTTTGAGCCACTTCCAAGGAAAAAGACTTAAGAAAACAAAGCTGAGTTACAACTTTACAGTCTTTCAAGGTGTCTGAAAGGGGCACTGTAAGGTGTAGGATACAAGGGAACATACCTTGTGGGGAGAGGGTCAGAGAAGAGAAGAAGAGAAAGGGAAAGAGATGGAAGTGAGCAGAGATACAAGAGATGGGAAGCTGCACTCCCTCAACCAAGATATGAACACTTCACTTCTTGGTGAAGAACACCTAGGATAGCATGCGTTCTTCTGGCACTGTTATCATATATCAGCAGTATTGCAGCCAGTGCATTTATGAATGGCAGTCTTGAACCTGTTATGTCTGCCACTTCAATAAAGCTTCTACTCTTTTTAAATGTTTGTGAAACTGGCCAGTGAAAGCCCTTGTGGGAGGTGCTCTGGCAGGCAAACTCAAACTATACTCATGAGGCTACACATCCGTCATGAAACACAGCATGTCCCTTTGTCACAGCAGGACTGCTAAACAACCAGATGCTGAAAAAAAAACTGACCATGAGTATTTAAACAGGCCTTTCAGCTCCTCTGGTTAACTGGGAAACACTGCAACCCAGATTACAAGAACCATGACACATACATTTGGCAGAAGGCTGCGCTTGCCAATTACACAGCATCCCATGAAAGCAGGGATGGATCTTTTCAGCTCCAAAGGGATTTGAGCCAGAGAAGCCCACATGGTCCATGATCCCATTTCTCCAGCTGTTATCCTGCTGACAGCAAGGAGGCAGCAACATCCTGAGCCTAAAACTCAGGGATGAGAATCCACATTTCCAGACTTGGGAAGTGTGTGAAGTCTGCATTTGGCCAGTGGGAATATAAATTAAAGATTCATTTTGCTCTCAAAGTCTTAGGATTATGACTCAAAACGGAAAGGTGCATTGGTCAGCAACAGATTTTTCCGTGTTTATTTTCTTTCCCACAGTTGAAAACAGACCTGAATAATGAAGTGTGGTAAGGACAGTGGGGACATTTTGAAAGGCTCCCAGAGGGCTTTAGGGTGGTGCAGAGCCGAACACCTGATATCTCCACCAAATTCATAAAAGCCACAACAGGAGAAGGTAAATGAGATTTTTGGGTACAGAATTGATGCCTCGCAAACCTTGTAAGGTTGTTTGAAGATGGCAATGCACATGAAAATAAGCAAGATCCAAGAAACAAAATACACTTGGATTTCTCAGAAGTTTGTAATAAGTTTTCTATCCAAAGCCCCTTAAAGAAACTAAGCTGTCATGGGTTAGGTGCAAACAGTAAATCATCTCCTTCCTAAGTTACAGACCAAAGACCTGCAAAGTTCTGAATGACCTCCAAAATGTAAACAGGAAGAAGTGGGAATAGCTGTCACCTAAACAGAACACAAAGGAAAACAAACCGCTCAGCTGACACGTTCCAGAAGTGTTTAACACCAGGCTCTATCAACAGGCTTCTTCGGCAATTCGAAGCAGCACAAAGCAAGAGCAAATGTGACAGATTTCGATTTGTCCTCGCCAGCCTTTGCACACAAAGGACAATCTTGGAAAGGATGTTACAAGCTGCGAGAACAGATGTTAATGTTTTGGCAATGAGCTTGCACTAGAACACACAAACTGAACAGACCAAATAGAAGAAACTTTTAGCACATACACTGCACATGCAAAAATGTATTTGTGAAATATTGCAGATTCAACAAAATAAATATTGATAATATCAGTATCTGCTACTGCCCACGCCTATCTATCTTATTCTACTTTTTAATTAATGGCCACATCCTGTTTTTTGCACAAAGTTCAGCTTCAGACAGTGGGCATGATGATGGCTTTTGAAAAGTTCTCAGTATATATATATTTTTAACATATCACATTCATATTACAACACTTGCAAAGGGCCTGGAAGCTGACCACAGATGATCAGAAGAAAATTCTGCTGTCAGGATTCAGTCCTTTCTTGTATAATAACTTGATTTCTCTCACTCAGTTATGCTTGTCTTTTAGTGGTAAAAAGTCTAGTTGGTTTCTGTATCAGAAGGGGAATGGACAGGCGCCTGGAAGCAGTTTTAACTCTTGTTATTGCCAGAGCTTGCCCTGAGACACAGCGTTCCCCACCAGGAGTGGGGGGAAGTCATGTCATTTTATTTGTTGCTATTCTAAATGGCAGATCTGAAGAAAAAAAGTCAGAAGCAATTTAATAATTCATTATTACCCAATTCCCTATTTATTCTGAAAATACGATTTCATCAATTTGCATTAATGTACAACAGAATTTTAAACAGTAAAAATAACACAGTCCTGGAATCCTAATTGATCTAATGTCAATTGCGATGAGCCAAATTTAATAAAATTGATAAACTGTGAACCACCCTGTAATATATAGTACTCAAAACCCACACCTGAGATTAACCACAAAACACAGATCAGTAGATCTGCACGCAGTATTCATTTTGCCAGCCAGTTAAGGGATTTCGGGTTTTGGTTTTTTATTTGGTTTTTGTTTGTTTTTGTTTTTTTCTCTCCAAATAAATAGATCTGTAATTAAAAATTCTCATCAAGGTAATCAGATACTAACTTACAGTGCCTAACAATTATGATTGCAAAGTTCTATGCCTAATCTACCTTTTTTAAAGAGTAACTGATGTGTTTTCAATAACCACATTCAATTAATCAGAAGTGCTGCACAATCACAGAAGTAACTCAATTAAACTCGAGGACTAATAACAGCAAAATAAATGGGAAAGGTGTCCGAAGGGTCATTTATTGCTTTGCAATATGTAAACTGTTGCATTTTCACTCAAAAATACAATGTTTGGATGATCATTTACATCACAGCCAAACACTATAATAGAAAACAGTTACTCTAAACTTTGAATACATTTGTTAAGGTCAAATTATGAGAATCAACTGAAGGGCTCATACAAAAAGCTCATACAGAGTATTATGCAAAATTAGAGAATTTGGCATCTGGTCTTACTTTTTATCAATGTTTATGTAAAATTGCATTTAAAAAGGTAGTCATGGGGCTACATTCTCACTAACCACTGATAATTTCCAGTCTAAACACTCAGAAATGATTTTGGTGAGAAAAGGGAGATTTTCCTTGAATTTCCATATAATTCCAAACCTTCAAAAAGACAAGCATAGAGCTTAAACAGATTTACACAGCAGTGATCTATACCCAGCAGTCACAGATTTAAGTGATTGATGGCCCTGTTTTGCAAGCCATTTCAAGCAGATAAAGGGACAGTCTGCACTGAGAGTCAAGTATAACTAGGGCCTGAAGGAGTGAACAGATATGAAGAATCACAATTCATAAAGTCTAATCCATGAAACCAGCGCCAATGGAAAAAGCAAAAGAAACATTAATTTGGGGTAAAAAGAAAAAAGTAAAAATGTGTGAGCGTCAAAACTTCATTTTCTGGTTTAAGCAGTATGATCACTTCTGCAGTCTCATCTGAATACATTTGTAATTAAAGTTTATTAACGGTTTATAGTAGAAAAAGAATAAAAACTTCAATTCTCATGATCGTTTTCATACTTCTCAAGAGAAATAGGGCTTTGTCCTTCTTCTTTGTCCTCTCTTTCAAATCTCTAAGTGGGTTGCACACATTTAGAGCATTTGTATAAGCAAGGCTAAATTAATCTGTGAGCCAAAATCAACCAGTTCCTCCAGCACTGACCTGGCTTCTCCCCTGTAGATTATCTGTGCAGGGAGCTACTGCACAGGAAGGTAGGACACAGATATACATGGTAAATAACACATTTTGGATTAACATGCTACCCTTCTCACAACTGCTGGTGTGAAATATAAGAAAATGCTGTTTTAAAATGGAAGGAAATCCATTGCTCTGTAAATGCAAATTGTTGTCCTGCAGTAATCTTTTAGATAAACCCGAATTTTTTTTTCTCATGTTCTGTATTTACAAAGCAAAATAGGGAAACTGAAGATTTCAAAAGGTCAAAACCTTCTATACATCATCACACAATTCTCCAGCTAATAGTACTGTACTCTTAACAGCTCAGCTTAAAGCCTCCTGACTGATCATTATCAGAAGAATTTCTAAAAATAGCATCAATTGCCAGGTGCTGGAAGGGAAGACAACAGGGTGTGATTGCTGAAAAAAAAAAAAAGTAGTGTGAAAAAAAAAGAATCTATGTCTTTTGTGTCTATTTTGACATCAGCCTTTAAGCATTTGACTTACTGATTTTCAGCTACCTACATAAAGATACATCACTCATTTGACATACTATGTTTAAAGGAAATGTTTCATATTATTGCATGTTTTGTGAAATGCTGGATCTTCATTTTCTTTATCCTAAGCAGTCAGACTAAAGAATAAAATTTAACAGTATGTCAAACAATAAAAAAACACAATCCTGTGTTGCTATAGGAATCTGAGACATTCTGAGGATAAAAGCAACATCTCTCAGATTTCAATTGTACATTGAATATTAAGAGTAATTTGCACAAAACACAGCATGTGTTTTCATACCTAATAAATTCACAGGTTGAAACTTATCATTCTAAAAAAATTGCCCTACAACTCTATAATCAATCGAGCTAGAATGATTTGTTGATTAATAACATTAAAGATCCACATTTTGTTCATGCTTTATGAAGAAAGGGTGGGAGTGGATTTCTAATGTTGCATGTCTGTCTTGTGAAAACAAATGACTTTTCAAAGATATTCTTCAAGGCCACCAGACAAGAACAGAGACATTTTTTTTCCAGTTGCCAAGGGATACAGACAATCGCTCTACTCCACTTTCACATAGTGAATCATCACTGCATCTAAAAATTGGTGTTAGCAGGAATTTCTACCACAAAGATGTGGATGAGTCTTTCTGACATCTTTAGTTATTCTACAATGATCTACAGTCCTGATGTAGGATGAGATACTTTTGGTTTGTTTTTGTTTTACTTTGGTATGCTTTTTTCAATAATTCTCATGTCCCTGTGGGCTTTACAAAGTGCATATTGCCATTTACACATGCTTATATACACAATTACAAAGTGGGTGAAAGTCTAACAACACTTATTTGGAACAATAACATACTCTTTACTTCACTATCTATTCAATTCTACAACTATGTATAAATTCAAAGCAAGACTCACTATGACTAACGACTCAGCAGCGGATCATCAACACGACTCAGTATCTGATTTTGATCAGTAGTTCTGCAGGTTTTGTATATTTTGTTGTAAGAAGGAAGAATTAATAATTTTCTATATGTAAGCATTAACAAGACCGTCTCTATTGTGGCACCAGTTCAGCTGATGCTTGAACAGCTTGCTGTAAGGTGCCCCTGCAATGAAGGATCACTTAGAAGAACTAAGTTGTTTTGCTGGAGAGGGTGAGAAATCAGAAAGCCAAATGCATTCATATTATTTGTAAAACATCTAGTTTATAATTCGTCTCACCATGGAAGGCAGTATTTCCTACAAGCCTCAAAAGCAACTGAAGTGCCAGTTTGAAACGAGGAAGTATTATCACAGAACATAACTGAAAACACAAAGCATGGTAATTATTTATCCAGGTACTGATGCGCTTAGCAAAATAACCCAGTTTAGAGCATAAAACTAAAGAGCACATGTATTCTGTCTTGCAACATAACTGAAAACCTGTATTAGATAAATTCCTCACATTTAATATAGATGTTTTAGTTCTAACAGCTAAAGTAAAACCTGTAAACTAAAGATCTTACAAACACTGAGAGATTTCAAATTGTCTTACTGATTTGGCACGTACACAAAGTTACTTACACGTCTGCACTTAATTGTTTGCAAGATTAGGCCTCCGGGTACACACAAGACAGCTTGCAATGACACCTACAGGCAGCCTGCCTGATGTTTTTCATTATAAAGAATTCCTGTGACCTTTTCATCAAAGCTTTCATGCACACCCTCTTCTCTGCAGGTCTTTTATATTTAGTGTAGAAAACAGCCTTGAACTGAAGAACTGACTTTTCTTTGTCTCAAGAAACCTTGCAGAGGTAAAAGTCATTTAAAAGTACAACTTTTCTACATTTCTTTGCATTCCTTGGGAAAATGTCTGCAGTCTACCTAAAACAGTAGGCCATAAATATATATATACTTTGTCTGTACCACTGCTAAAGTACTGTTGGGTGCTGCTGTCTCCACCAGAGAATAGCTGTGAGCTGCCAGTGAGAGGAAACTGTCCATTTGCTACATGAAGACCTTTCTTTAGAAAGCTGAGGAAAAAAGTATCTGCACATATCACTAGTACTGCCAGGATTTTCTAAAATTATAAATATTTTTAGAAATTCTGAGAAAATCAACGTAAAATATTATATGCATATATGCCTATGCACATACATAAATAAGCACCATGTACTCCTCCTATCTCATAAACAAGCACCAAGTACCTCTCTTACCTCAACTATATATCCCTCCACTTACAGCGGGTATATGTAAGTCCTCGGAATATTTGCAGCATTTTCTGTTGGGATCTGTATATCACCACAAGAAGAAATGTAGATTTGTTTATAAAGTAATATTGTCACTTTCTAGGCTTGCTTGCTTTTATGTACAATATTTTCATTTTTTCCCAACATGGAAGAAAGTTTTTATTGAAGTATCTGTTAAGAATTGGAAAAAAAAAAAAAAAAGTGCAATTCTCAAAGTAAAAATTCCTTCTTTTAAAGAGCATCTCCCAAGAGGCAACAATGATTCTGAAATACAAACAAAGCAGGCTTCTATATATACACTGGCTACAGCTCCAACATCTACATAGTCCAATGTAAATGCTAACTCATGTGTAGAGATGTACAAAAGCTGTAGAAGGACGTAGTTTTACATAACATTTATTCTATCAGTGGAATGGTATTTTGATTTTCTTAGCCAAAGGAAACAATGACACAAACCAGTTCACCGCATGAAATGAAGAACTATTCACCTGAACAGAACTACAGGGATAAATTCATGGAAGCAGAAGAAAAGTCCTTAAAATGAAACTATACCAAAGACATCTAGAATACATGGACTGCCATGTGATCTTCATTACCTAGAACTGTAGTAGCACATACCAGATGCAACACATACATGGAAAATACTCATGACAGCTGTTCTATGTTAAAAAGCATAACTGTTCAGGCTATAACTGTGCATACTGACTGCTAATGTAGCTGACTGTTAATTACAAATGTGGGCACCTGCTGTGCAAGAGCAGGCAAGAGATGTAGGAAATATATGAGAATCACACACGACACGTGCAAGGAGGTTATAAAAGCAAAAGTGTTCACTGTATCTGCCAGCAGAGTTATCTGTCATTTTCTGATGCACGTCTGGGAACTTAGATGGCAGATCGCTGAAGGTGAAATGCTGCAGTGGTTCCTCTTTGGTTGGTACAGAAGGACTCCAATGCTGCCTTCAACTAGAGACTATAGTTTGAAAGGCAGCACTGGAAAAAAGACAGCAGTACAGTGAAATTGCCCTGGGCCTTAATACTGGTGACTCTCAGATCAAAAGAAGGAAACAGCATTTCTGTCCTACTTTTTTTTCCTGTTCTTTTCCATCAAAGCCACCATTTCACAAAAAAATTCTCTGAAAGTTACACAGACACCTCAACTAACTGGCAGTGTTCTTTCAGTCTCAAAATGTGGGCAAAATAAATAAGGTTATGCATGAGAGATCTCACAAGAGATAGAAAAATGTTGCGAAAACATAAAAAGCAACTATAATGCTCTGTTACTATGGCTTAACATTATTCAGCAAAGCCATTAACAGACTCGTTTATTCTGCACCATAAGTGTTCTTCCCCCGCTCTTCTAATACACAGAACAGATTGGTTATGACTTCTTTTCAAGATGCAAGACATTACTATCAAGCCTTGTCTGTTGATCTGAAGGCAGATGGTGATATTGCAGGCTCAGGCTCCCAGGTTTGTGCTGGCTGGAATGCTTTACCTGATCCCTCTACTTTTGACTCCCGAGTGAAAAGCTCTCAGGAAGCGTCTTTGAGAGAGTGAGATACAGGTAGACAGAAAGGAAGCCTGCACCAGGGAAATGATGGAGATCAGTGGAGGTTATCGGAGACGGATCCCAGCTCAAGGTGACTTGCAGGCTTGTTTGAACAGGCAGACATAGCTAACAACTTGGCAACATAATGTGTTTGCTAGGCATATGCTAATGCTATGGTTTCCAGATATAGCAAAAAAGGCTAGAAATAGTTACTTGTACCAATATAGTCATAGCAATAGCATTTTTTTGTGATTAATAGTGTATGTTGCCTACCCTGATCACCTGACCATTCTCAACATTAACTTTCCTTCTGCTACAAACAGCACTGTGTTATAGCTTACGGAGAAGAAAAAAAAAAATTGTGCTTTCATTCTTTAAAGCATAAGCAAAAGTTGCTTTCACAATGTATGCAAGTGAAAAATATTGTAATAGTGAACTTAATTCTCACGTTCAAAATGCAGCACTTCTCAGAAGTTTTATTGGCATCCTCCTCCAAAGTCAGATACGCACCAGCAAATATGTGAATAATTTTCAGCAAAGCATTTCTTCAGTTTTGAAAGCAGCAGCATAAAGTAAATCAGGAGACAATGTAACACAGCTTTATAGCTCACACATAAACCTTTTATTTCCTTTTAAAAATATTTTTCTGTCTGTCTTCCTTCTTTCTCGTGAGACATTTGGTACAGTTACATTAGCATCACCATGAAGAATGGGCAAGAAAATACCTCAGTTATGCAGGGTGCTGCATACACAAATTTAAGAGTGAATGTCTCTGTGAACTGGTATATATAACAAATGTGTAGGATCCTAATTCAGTTTTCTTTTAAGATGAAGTTTGTGTCTGACAGCCTATCAATGACTATTCTACTTCAGCAAAAAACATCCAAGAGGAACTGCCTCCTAAGTGGTAGTAACAGGAAATAAAAGACACTTGGAAATCATTGCTAGCAGGCTGCAATATAAATAAAAGTATATGTAGCATTTTCTCTGTATTTTTTATAGAAAGCTACCTAGGAGTTACATGGTTTTATTCAGAACCAAAATAAGTCAAGGGGAAAAAAAAAAAAATCCAAGTTAATTCAGTAAGTCTTCAGTGTCTAGAAAACCAGCACAAGTCAAAGGTTTTGGAGCAAGGTTTGGTGCCCTATTGTTTTTGCCTCATAGGATTTGTGAGAAACAAACAAGAATCTGAAAGTGGCTAAGTACAGAAGCAGACAGATGCCAACTGCTTTGACAGGTCCCTACAGAATGTTTGAACAGCCCTTCATACCTGCTAAAGAAACATTTAGGCTGAAGTATCAACTACATCCAGATTCAAGCACTCTCAGCTGAACGCTATGGAAATGAAGAGAGTATGCACTACCACACTCATCAATGCAGATCAGCTCAAATAAACTTAATAACAGCTGCTTATGCCAAAACTGAATTCAGCTAAAACCTTCAGATTGCGTCTTAGTTAACCAGCACTTATTGGCTCTTGTCTGCAAGCATTTGAGAGAGTCAGACCAATAACCAAACCTTATCCTACTTGTCATCCAACCAATTAAGACAGAACTAATTGTGGTATAAGAAAAAAAAAGAGAGAGAAAGAGTTTTAAGCCTAGGACCAATTAGTTCATTTTCATACAAATTAATAGTGTCTCTGAATCTAAGATGCAGAGAATAAATAGAGTAGATAGTCTTTAACTCCAAAAGTTAAAGACTCCACCTATGATTCAGGCACTAATCTATTCGCCATTGTCTCAAATCTGAGCTTCACCAACATTTATCTTTTTTTACCCTTTTCTACTGTAGTCAGGAACAGACCAAAAACAAAGACCTTACCAATAAAAAAAAAAAAAAACAGTAAGAGCAGTGCAAACACATTGCTATAGTATAAACACTTTCTCATTGACAAAAACTTATTTCACAGAGGTTACAGGCTAAATTAGGAAACAATAAAGGAGAATCAAAGCAAAAACTAAGAGGCTGGGTGGAGAAAATGGAAAATACAGAGGTAACACGTTAACTACACAGGTACCACAATGATATATGTATTTTCGTGTCCTACTACCTCAGTCAGACTTGAGAGTTTTCTGTGAGATATTGGGATGTTTTGTACTTAATTACAAAAAATTTAATGTGATAACTAAAGTAGTTGTTGGCACTGAGTAGAAAGCATAAGTCATTGAGATACCTACCCCAAAACTGCCAAGGGGAAAGAAGAACCAAAAGGGAGAGAGATTATAAAGCCCTACATCCCCTTCATCTCTTGATCGGGTCACAAACAAGTTTGATAGAGATAGGAAAAATTAATGATACACTGTATTTTTTTGCATCACATATGGCAGAGAAGTTTTCCAGACAAATAAATTTTGAGATTCCAAACTCAAAGACATAACCTCAGAGCGGTAAATGAGGACCACGCTGATTTTCATCTCAACAACATACTTGTAAAGTTAACATGAAGTGTGCAGCCGTAACTTGTAAAGGGTGATTAGTTAGCTTAAGCTCTTTCCAAATTAATATTACATAATATCACAATCACACTAATTTCCTCAGCCTTTGGTATGACATTCTGCATGGTTCCTCACTGAGTTTAACAATCTTTCCTCCATCGCCTGTTTCTTATAAGTTGTAAAACTCCTGCTCTTTTCCTCTGAGGACAGTCAGAGCCACATTCCAATGATTTCAGCTCATCGAGGCAGACAAGACTTTTCTTATACTCCATCCTCACTCCCACTCAGTATGGATTTTTAAATTATCCCTCCTCTTTTAAACACCAACAGCACTAAACCATTAGAGAAGAAACTATCTAACTAGGCCAATTAAAAACATACTATATAAATATACTATAGTATATAAAAAATAATGATTTATTTTGACTTCTTGACTTAATGCAAGTAGGTCTCAAAAGTAAATATTGACAAAAAGGAAAAAAATGCAAATACCTTACATTATGGGAAGTTCTCATGCCTTAGAGGCTGTCTCTCCACTGCTTTCAATCGACGATGCTATTCTTAGGAATATATTTAAGTTGCTGTGAGTTTCAAGGATGGCCTGAGAAAAATATGTATTTATGTTTCAAGTGTGTTTGACACAAATTAAAAGCACAAATATTTAGTTGGAACAGATGTTTTTGGTCAGAAGTTTTGTAAAAAATATATTTGAAAAGATTTTCTTTCCAGTGACATCAAAGCCATTTAGAAACTTCCCTCTCATCAAAACACCCACTAAACAGCTTGCACTAATTGAAGAAATAAATGCAGTGCAGTTCAGCAAAGATACACGCACAAGGAGAGCCTTACCAATCTAAACAGAAAACCACTCCTAACTGCCTTTAAATCTGAGGATCTATACAAGTCATTCCATCATTGCCTCGAGTTTAGGGATACTATTGATACAAAGTCAAGAGCAGTTTCTTTTCCCCTGCCATTGCAATAGCCTCTGTGACCACATACAGCTATGCCACACAAGCATCACCAGTACCTGAATTGCTCATGCAACCACAATGTGTTTGAAACTTTGATAAAAAGTTGGTAAGGCATTTTTTTTAACAAAAACAATATAATGATAATTTTAAAGAGTTGATTTTCCATTAATTTACTAGCACTCTACCTAGAAGCAGCACAACAGGATGTCTGCATTGTTTCACTCCAAGTCTGATTGGGCTCTCTAAATGCAAAACTTGACAATAAATTCTTGGGGTAGAGGGCAAAGGGCCAGAAATAAGGGCAGAATTAGAAGAAGAAAAGGAAATTAAGTTCCAACAATTTCATACCATGAAGGAAAGTTCCTTGTGAAAATAAAAAGCTTACAGAAGGGAGTAGAAAATGAGTTAAAGAACTTTGCTCCCAATTATTTGCAGCTGTTAATATTGTTATTAATATAGTCTTTCTTTCTGCAGCACATACCCATTTTTATTATTGCACCATGTCAAAAAAAAAAAAATCAGTTTTAAGGACTTACAGGGAAGAAGAAATTCTGGTATTTTCTGTGCTGCAGAACGATCAAAATAGGGCCTCTTTATTTCAACAGATCTTAGACAAAGCTCCATACCACAGGTGTCTGCTTTCAACACCAGTTCAGTATTGTAAGATCACAGAATGGTTTTGGATGGAAGGGACCTTGAAGATCATCTAGCCCCAATCTATGGGCAGAGACACCTTCCACTAGAACAGGCTTCTCAAAGTCTCATCCAGTCTGACCTTGAAGAACTCCAGATACACTGCATCCACAACTTCTCTGGCAACCTGTCCCAGTGAATCACCACGCTCAGAGTAAAGAATTTCTTCCTAATACCTAATCTAAATCTACTCTTTTTTAGTTTAGATCCATTACTCCTTGTCATGTCACTATGCTCCTTAGTAAAGAGTCTCTTCCCAGCTGTAGGCCCTTTTAGGTACTGGAAGGCTGCAATGAGATCTCCTTGGAGCCTCCTCTTCTCCAGGCTGGACAAACCCAGTTTCCTTAGCCTTTCTTCCCAGAAGAGGTGCTCAAGCCCTCTGATTATCCTTGTGGCCTCCTTTGAACCTGCTCCAACAGGTCCATGTCCTTCTTACGCTGGGGCCCCCAGGAATAAACGCAGTACTACGGGTGGGGCCTCACAAGAGCAGAGGGGGACAATCACCTCCCTTGACCAGCTGGTCATGCCTCTTCTTTGATGCAGCCTTGGATATGGTTGGCTTTCCGGGCTAAAAGTGCACACTGCCAGATAGATAACAACAAAATAATACTTAAAAGGAGCTATGCCCAAAGAGGACACAAGGTTGAGCATCATCCCAAGGGAGATTATCTACACAGATGGCCAATTGTACTCAAGTACAATAGACTGACAACATGAAACTATGAGAAGGGCATAAAAATCATATGTAGAAAATTCTGAAGACTTAAAAATCTGTTCTTCATGAAAATGAAAATTAAAGGCACTATTTAAGGAGTACAATGTAATATGTTAAACAGGAATGTTAAAATCATGAAGTTTACAAAATCTAAGTGCAAAAAAGTGTAACTTCATTACCTCATCAACTGAATCAGAACTCATTTTCACCAGGATATTTGAAGACACCACTCCTTAAAATTAATGTTAGAACTGAATGTCTTCAAATGCATGTTTACAAGATCTTCTTGTTATATGCATTGGAAGAAGGACTCTGTAACAATTATTATTATTATTATTATAAGAGGTCCATTAAAGCAGAATGAAAAGATCAGGCCCTACAGAAGTCATTCATAAACTTGTGCATACAAAGACAAAAAAGGAAAGATGCTTTTAAATCCTGGACCTTTTTTTTTTTTTTTTTCTCCCAACCTATTAGCAACTATTAATGCTTACATTTTAGTTTATTTTGAAGGTGCAAGCCCAGGGTCAGTAACTAGTCTCAGACAACTGCTGCCTACAGACAATTCATAAAATATATAAAATATCTTCAATAATTACAAAAATATATTAACAGAATGCATGACAGTGTACATTTATATGTTATGTAACTTCCACAGCTCATATATCCAAGGAATAAGGAGAAGAAGCTAATGTATAATATGACATTGTCTTGACTTTGACTTAAAGAAAAATGAACATTCCAGTTCAATTTTCCTGTTACCTAAGTGCATTCACATTGCATTTATAATCTGACTTTTACCCATAAATCTGTTACTGTCATACTTCCACTACACATTGTATACTCTGGGATATATAGCTTATGGCTGTAATTTATAATTGTTCTGTTCAAGTACAGTACAGTCAGAATACTTCCCAGATTTTACTAGTTATAGAAGTAGACCTCGATTCCTAGGCAGGTTAGCTTTCATTTCCTTTCACTCTTGAACTGTGAAAAGCATTATATTTTACTGGAAAGTGTGTGGAGTGAATACTGTAACTCTAGTTAGACTTTTCTAAAACTGTACTTTTTTTCTTTAAGAAAGGGATCCAAATACGCTTCAGTTGTGTAGCGATAAAACTCTGACTGTGCAAATGCCCTCTGTAACCTGCTTAAAGAAAATGCTTTATCTTCACTAGAATTCTCATTTGGAGAAAAGACATAGTTTTCCAATAGAGCAAAAGGAAATTTTCTTTCTTTCAGCAACAGAAGTGTTTTTCAGTGGCCATCTAACAATGTTTATTCATGTCAGTCTTTGGTGAAGGAAGTTGGCTTTAATAACCAGTAACATAATACAAAAATAGATAAAGTGGGGAAAAGTATTTATCAGATGAATAAAATGCCTCCAGGTTACAGAACAAGCTGAGGACCTTCTTCAGGGGATTTTTACTTATATATTACTTAATCTTCCTCCTTCAAGCCAATTAAATTCTGGATGAACTCTTCAGTCTTTCGGATTGCCCATTTCCTAAAAGCAGTACATCACCACAACATCAAAAACAAATCCTTTGACAAAATCTCTGCTGCTTAGTGTGGAATCTGCACATTATGAACTATTTTTCATTTCTTTAGAAACCTGAGATTCAATTTCAGTACCCAAGTTAGCACTTCAGACCAGAAGAAAAAGTCAGTAATTCTCTCAGAATTGATGAAACTGCCAAACGAATGAGCAGATCAGCTAGAGGCATCGGTCCTTAGATGGAAGTTAATGAAGTCAAGATCTTGACTTAAGTATTAGACTTTGTTCATAATACATGACCTTCAGTTTTCTAAGTGCCAAGGGAAAATGTGTAGGCAAAACTGACAAAAATCCCATTTTCTAAGACTGCTGTTTAGGAAACAAGGAACTCTTACAGCTATTTTTTCTAAGAATTGGAGTATTGTGGGTTTTTTTTGTTGTTTTGGTTTTTTTGCCTTTTTGTTATTCATTTATCTGAAAAAAGCTTATTAAGTTCCAATTATTACAGTAATATTTCTCGTAACGTTAATAATTTCTAACAAAATAATTTACATAAAAAGCACTGCACTAAATAAAGAGACGGTCTCTGGATCCAGAATCAAAACTGAAGTCTTTTTTTCCCTCAGAAAAAAAGTGTTGAATAATATCCAATGCAAAATCATGCTCACTGCTATTCACATGCTGCTTGATGCTAATTACGCGCTGTTTCCTCTCTCTGGACCAAAGAACCATGGCTACCATTTTGCACTGAGGAAAAATGCTAAAGGGAGAGATGGTGAGCCTTCACCTCCTGCCTTCACAAACTGATTGTTTAATTGTGCAAAGTGAGTCTGAATTTTGCTGGACACAAGAAGGAAGTGATTGTAGGCATCAAGCATCCCTCCCACTTTGCTGTGCATGAAGAGGGGCACTATAGCTCTGTAATTCTCTCTGGTTGTTTACTAAAAAGATCATCAGTGATTTTCTTGAGTTTACTGTCATTTGGTGAACACGATCACAGAAAATACACGAGAGAGACCCCTGAGTACAGTTAGATGAACATGGACTGAATGCCCCAACCTTGATACGGCCTTGCATGAGCAAGATCACTATTCTGGCAACCTTGTAACATGGTAGACAGTATTTGTCAGATTCCAGTTTTGCATGTCAGCAACAAAATTCCAAGGACCCTCTTACAGGATTTAAGTTCCTCAGATCTAGACCATTAACAGTTAGATTTACAAAAACAGAAGTGCTTACAACTATATGAATATATTTGCAAATGTTGAGATTTATATGTAAATATATGTCAGTGCCTAATCAAATAAGGATTTTTGCTTTTCCTTATGGCTAGCAAACTGTACTAGTCATTTGGCAGGTCATATGCTTAATTCAAAATATGCCTATATAATCCAAACTCAAGCATGCGATAAAAATAACTGTGCAGTAATACTGCCAGTTACAAAGTTACTTATTTAAAATGGATAATTTGGGTTATTTTCTGAGATTTCTGAGATTTTCTAATACACCCGCTATGCAGGAAACAGTATGCAATCTGTACTATTTTATGAGAACATGAGTAACTTTGCATACACACAATCAGACACACATGCTGATACATACATAGAGTACATTAATATATACATATACACACACAGAAAAACACATACTTAAGCTTCAAGCATGTTTTTCACATCTTTGAGATACACAACACATAAGCCAAATACTAGAGTTCCTTTGTTATAATTCAATTTACAAACTTTAAGTGTTTCTTGGTTTTGAAATTAAATCTGATCACCTCAAGTAAAGTTAGTCAACAACAGATACGTAATTACACTGCTTTGAATGTCATCCATTATAACTCATAGTAGATTAAAATTTTGTGCTTTGGATTTTTGATTCAACCTAATGAAGTTCAGATTATAATAGTTTATTGAAGAGCCAGTAGGTAGGTTACTATAAATGGCTGAATGGTTGGCAATAGCTGTGATAGATTCTTAGCTCTATACTCTTTAAAAGCAAATCAAGAAATGAAGACAAATCTTCTTTCGAATAATGTCTGATCACTACATCATATTCATATCATTCATATATACCGTAGTGAAAACCAACTTCAGCACAGTATTTCACGCTATTTTGGGCATGCTGAGGCAACTTCCTCCCCATGACATCACAAGGTACCAGAAGAATTTGGAGACCTGTTTGCTCAGTGTTACAAACCTAGCCTACCTTGTCTGAAAACCCAAATTTCTAGAACTGTTGCTCTCTTGGCAGGTCAGTTCAGCAGGAATCAACATTCCTCCAGGCACCAGGGAAGCCTGAAATAAGTCTTAGGCGTTTTCCAGGCTTGATTAATAGACTGAAGCATTAAGCTCTGCAGAATACAAGACTGCAAAAATCACTTTGTCTAGCAAAAGACCTCCAAATCTACCTGCCTTTTTTATAAGGGACTTCCATAACTGTTTACAGTTCCTGAAATAAGTAATAATTATTTGAGAAAGAAATGAGAAACATTTCAGTTCTTTCATTTCTATAAAACAAGGAGCCACTTTTACCAGGAATATTAGCACCACATTAAAGAATACCTTTCATTGCTTTCAAACATTAACCTCAAAGAAGACAAGATGGAGTTTGGCTTCTTTCTTGTGTATACTACTATAAACAGAGAAAAGCTAGGATAATTTTTTTGAGTCTCTGGTGGATTTCACAATGAGCATGTTGTTGTATGTACCTGGAACTCCCTTCAGTTCCACGTAAAGAACAATCAATTCAGTGTCAATACATTACAGGTAGCTCTTCATATGCAATACTAACAAACACCTAATACTAACATGCAGACATTGCTGTGATTACAGTGTTGTCATATTTTGCAGATAGCACTCTAATTTTTTGAGACATGGGTACATTTGTCTGCACTAACATATTTATCTTAACTCCAGACAATCGTCTCCTAAAAAAGACATTTCATTTCTGACATATCTAAACGTTAAAAGAAGGAATGTGCACAAAAAACCATAAAACTCTAGACAGATATTTAGATTGATAAGTACTCCTTTCTTTTCTTGTGTTACATAATTTATACAGGCAAAAGTTAAAACAAGATGCTTACTTACACTATTAAAGTTAACTTTAAAAGATTCCTTGTAAGTGTGCAGACCCTTCATCTATGAAGTCCCTGTTTCAGAGTTAAGAGTCAAATAATCACTAGCATTAATCACATCACTTTAAACAAACTAAATCCTAGCAAATGTTTGTATCCCACTGACTTTCAAAAGACTTTAAAACGTACTCACATGCTACTTTAATAAAAACTATTTTCCAGAATTGCATGGAGCTATGAAGCTGGTACAGGACATTTAAGTGACCTCAGCAGCGTTATAGATAATAATCTAAATAACTCCATGAATTCCACAGAAGAAATCTGAAAATAAGCCAGAGTCCTATAGACTTGCATTCCCTCTGCAAATCTAGCTCACTTTTACCATTGTTTTGACCTTCCACCCTCCCATCTCAAAAAGACAGACTATTTTAAGTGAAATTCAGTGTAACACTCAGCTCTGTATGAGTGTAATTTAGACAACAAACTAAAAAGCATTTTTTGGGTCTGAGGAAAGGCTATCTATTTAATTTTATTAAACTCTACTAAATAGGTTTTATTTTCAATAGAAAAGCAGACATTAAAGAGGAATTTCTTAGCTTACTGTCAAACTTTTAATGCAGGATGGTGAGCAATTAGATCAGAAATTAAAAGGATAATAAGTAGATAAAATTAGAAACAACTACACATTTGTATTATTCAGAACTACTCAAAGATTTTGCCTCTGAACCATTTGATGATCTGGCTTGGACCAGCTGTTGTCATACAACCCAATTGTAACAGTACACACTTATTCTAACCAACCAATGCCATCTGGCTGCTGGAATAATACAGGGCAGAGGAGAACAATGCTGTTTGTTACAAGCAGACACAAGCAGGAGAGGTAGACAAAAGCTGAGATGCCAGAGGTGAGCTGGCATCAGGAGGCTCAGAGCCTGGTCCAAGTCAGGCTTTAAATTCAGAGCTGGAATTCTTCATTCTCAGAGAGGCTGAGCCACACACAGTTTTCAGATCAACATCCAAGCTACTGCATAATTTCAAGACTGGATTTAGGAGATTGGTTTGGGTCAAATTCTCAGAATAAATTTAAATAAAATATTTATTTACAAGTAAATATTAAAAGAAGAGCAACTATCTTATTTTATATTACTCATCATAGATAAATAATCATGAGAGTTCCTCAGAACAAGTCAATATTTGTTTAATATCAAGAATTTGTTTAATATCAAGAATATCAAGTCAATATTTGTTGTAATATCAAGAATTCCTTCCATGAAACTATCTTAATCAAATGACAAGCATGTGCAGCATTTAGAAAGACCAAGAAAGCAGAGATGTTTAAGAGACAAAGAGAGAGGAAAGGTACTTAGGGATCAGTGAGGCAGATAATGGAAGTTCATGGGCAGCTGCTGAGAGTCTAGACCTACACATTTCATAAAGCTAGAAAAAAGTTGGTGCTTCTCTTTGGATAGCAAATATAAAATGTATGAACTTTGTCTGCTCTTTCAGAATCCAAATTTTAGACTCTTATGTGGCAGGAAAAATTATCATTGGGAAGACAAGTTTCATTGAAAGCTTTTCTAGCATAAAAAACCAATCTGTTTAGACTTTTCTAAAGGCTATTTAATGCCACACTTTCACTCAAAATGTAAAACATTTTTGCTCTTTTAGTAATCTGAAATGAATACACAAGGCCTCTGTTGTTCAGAAGATGAAAAGTGAAGGTATACAACAAGAGACAGTTTCAGGAGTTCTTGACAAGCAACACTAAAACCATGATTTCATAATTTTCTCATACTGCAAAGGTGTAGGCAAAGCAAAAGACATCCAACCAATTATTATGTCACACTGAATGATAGTAAAGGGCACTCTGGCAAGCTGAACAAAAAACACAGCCTTCATTTCAGTAGACAAGTCCTATTTAGTAAAGAAGATGTGATATCCTAGCATAGCACTAAAACTGAATGAAAATGATACTTATTTTTCAGGATAAAGAATAAAAGATGCCTTCACAGAAAAGCATCATCTTCTAATTTAAAGTAATTTATACCCAGAGCATCTGAATGGAGGATAACAAAGCTTTGCTATACACACAGACACGGAAATGCCAATGCTGAACCTTTGAATTTGACATGAATTATGGGTAAAAACTCCATTATCTTCCAGGAGACACTATCCTGAAATATTCAGAAACAAATTGTTCAAGATATTCATCTTGCTTACACCTACAGTATGAGCTGTGTGAGATCTGGTTTACATGAAAAGAAAAGAAACAAACAAACAAAAACAAACAAACAAAAAAAACCCCACTTTGGATGCTGACCTGCATTAAGGGAACCTGCTTTGGCAGAGGGGTTGGACTCAATGATCTCTAGAGGTCCCTTCCAACTCCTACAATTCTGTGATTACAGGATGCATTACCCCTCCAGGTGTTAATTCTTCCCTAATAACCAATTTGTATAGCATGAATCCAGTTTTCCTCATTGTTCAGGTGAAAGAGAGTATTTTGAAAACCAGAACTTCAGAGGAAACTCTCACAGATAACACATTAACATGTCCAACGTCACAGCTTTCTTACTGTGGTGGTTTCATACCAATGGCTAGCTAAATTCCACCACATTCTCACCACCCCCCGCCCCCACCCCAGAGGAACAGGGACAGAAAATATGATACCAAAACCTTTCAATGTGAGCCAATACACATGCTAAGATGTGGTATCTGGAGGAGAGCAGGCTGCCATGGGCTCACTCTGACTGGCACCAGCAGTCAGGAATTCAAACCCATTCCAGCTCACAGACAGCTGGGAAACCATTTCTCTTCACAAAATACAATTGGTTGGCTTAAAACCACTAGCTCACTTCAAAAAAAGTAAAGATGACAGGTACTTCAGAGATGACAGGCAGTGGATATTACAAGCCAATTGCCTTCTTCACTGGCATAGATTTTTTTCTGATTTATCAGTTATAACTTTTGGCCTGGTTTCTGGCCCTTACCCAAGCTAGAGAAATATAAACTATTTTAGACACAAAATTACTTTGCACTACAGGCAATTAGTGAGGCCACCAGAGAGCTGAATACCATGAAGGTAATTGGCTTGTGAGAAATCCTGGATGGTTTTTGACCTTGTTGCTGTTATTTTTTTTCTTTCTTTGGGAATATCCTGAGAAGATCACTCATCTGGGACATTGTTTCCTCAGAAGGAAATGATAAGGCAATTTACTCACAATGAAATTAATAGCTTTAGAGGCTAAAGAATTTATCAATGAGAATATTAAAAAGATATTGGTACCCATACATAGGAGATTGTTAATAGGAGTCTGATCAAGTTAAAATTTACTACACTTGATGTTCTTCACCAAAAACGTAGGAGTCTTGGAGACGAGGAATCAGCATACTGAAACAACTCCAACAAGATTATACAATTCACTTCTATCTTTCTTTCCAAAAATGTGAAGGGACATTCTTTAAGCCAGTGTAGCGTTGCAACCCTTGGACAGCACTGGAATCAATGCTGCTCAGCCCCCAGTTCTGTGAGTTCATCTGAGCAGTGCCAGTATGATGGTATTTGAATTTCACGTCGGCAGTAAAGATGCCTCTGAACCTCTTCAAAGTCTCCAGCAGCTTTTGAAGCTCATGTTGTGCTTAATGGTGTGACAGCTACATTATGAGATACTTCAAATTTAGAACAAGCTCCACTGTATCTACACAAGCTGCAGTCACTGCACCATAGATATATCCCGTGTCTGCTCCTTTCCAGTTTAGTGTCGATGGTTTCTTTAGACACGTTTTTATTTTATGGTGCGTAGAAAGCTGCTCTGAGGAGGCTACGCCGCCTACACAGAAGGGAGAATTAACTGGCTAAGAGCAGTGCTCCTTTACTTGGCATATAGAAAGACTGATAAAAACAAGCTTTAGACAAAAAGGCATGAAAGTGTAACAGGAACTGTTATAATGACCTTTCTTGGGTAACCACTGGGAACACTCTGAGCTTCACTGGAGCTTGTCACAGAGTATGGTGATAAATATGTATTCACATAAATCATTATTCCCACACTGATGGATTACTTCAGCTGCCTATTACATGGAAAGTATTTCAACATCCGCTTGCAGAACCTCAACAAAAGGAGCATCAAATGGAAGGTTTAATTTTTCATCATAGTACGAACGTTCTTATTCCCGTGGGAGTACTCTCTGCAAAGGCAGGTGGATTGTGAAGCCAGAAAAACACAGCAGACCTATGCCTTGTAATGAAATCAAACAGCTCACTAAATCTAATATACACTCCAGCTGAAATTTGAGCTTCAAAACCAACAGCCCACAACTTCGGAGATTAAACCCAGCAGAAAAGCACTGATGGTGCAGTTAGATGTACTATTTTAGTGTCATCCTCACATGAAAAGTTTCTTCTGAAAAATAGAGTCAAACTGTGTGGATTAGACACTGGCATAAAGTCTTGTACCTGCATTATTTTACTGCATGCTTAACTATGCTGAAAAATCAAGATTTAGTCTTTCTTGTCTAAAAGGTAGGGAGACATGCACATACGGTGCATTTGATTTTTTTTTTTTTTTTTTTATCTATTCAGGATCTTTCCCTGAAAAAGAAAACAACAATGAAGGTATGTCTTAGTTTCTAACAGAAGTTACTTCTCTCATAGTATCTGGTATGAAGCTATGTTTTGGTCTCAGAAGAAAAACAAAACTGATAAAACCTGGCAGTGTGGAACAGACCCAAGGACACATTCTGTTCCTCAGCGAAGCAGTTAGGAGGCATAAGGAGCTGGGAACTGGGAGGAGACAGGACCACAGTAGCTGACTCAAACTGACCAAAGAGCTATTCCATACCATATCACATCGTGTGATTTTTACGGAAGGAGAGTCTTTTGCTCAGAGAGAGGGGCTGCTGGCTGGCTGGGTATCGGTCGTTGGTCCCTTGCTTTGTGTATCATCTACTGTTTAATATATAGATATATATGTACCGATATTTCTTTTACTTTCTCTGCTGTCTTAGTAAATAGCTTTTATCTCAACCCATGAGTTCTACCATACTTTTTCCTTAATTCTCTCCCCCATTCCACTTGGGAGGGGGGAGGGTGAGTGAACAACTGTGTGGGACTGAGCTATCTGCTGTGTCAAACAACAACAAGGAAGCATAAGGAAAACAACCATCTCTTCTCTTTTTCATGCAAGAAAATAGAATATATGCCTTCACGTTATTAGACATATTTAGAACAAATATTATGCCAACCTAATATTCTGTCACTCCCTGTGGTACTATAAAAATTGAAACATTATTAGATGGTACTTGTCTTGACCTCTCTGGACTCTGGTTTGAAATTCTAGGGGTACTTCTGCTGCTTAAATGTATATACATATATATATAAATATCCCTAAGACAGTCGAGGGGGTTTAAGTAAAATCCATAGGCTGGCAGATATGACATAGGACCTATAGGACACCCATGCGCTTCAGGAACTAGAGCTAGCAGATAGATGAGATTACTATAACAGATATGGAATGGCATTCAACATCTACAATAAAGCAGTTGAATCAAGCCCTTTCAGTCTTTAAAAATACTATTTTATGTCTTGCTAGGTGCACATAATGTCAAAGAGTAGAGTTTTTGATAAGGTAGATGTTTGCAAGAACGTTTGTAGGAAGGTGGAGTTCTTCCCTTATGATTCCCTGCACTTGGAGTGAGGTTTTGCAACCTCAGGAGGTACACCAAAGAAGCTCTCATCAAAACTGAAACATGGGAAACTATGACACCGCTGACCTTCAAGAGAAATCTTAAGAATAGCTAATCAAAAAGAATAATCCTTACTGAGGCTTATATTACATTATTCATCACACCTTTGTCTTTATCTTTCTGTTTTTTTCTTCTTGCTGTGTATGGAATTAAGAAAATAGAATACAAAATAGCATCTTGCTCACACTCTCCCTTCAGTCCTTATATACAGACATGCAGGGCCCACATTACACTGCAGATGACAGTGGAAGTTCTGAATTTCCAGAAGAAACTGAAGGTACTGAATCACCGAGGTGTTTGTTCAAGTTTATATAATAACAGTTACAGCAAATCAGGGTAATTCCACCCAAAACTGTCAAAGCTCTCGTAGAAGCCATTCCCAGCATTTCTTACAGATCAATGAACTCAAAACGCCTGTGTCACTCAGTTCTATAAAATGTTATCTTTTACTTACAGAACTAAAATTATAAAGCTTGAGGATGCACTCCACTATCCTTAACACTGTTTCTCGTTGCGTCTTGAGCGAATATCAATCAACTGCTCCACCAAAGTAATTTAATTATCAGTTCCTGTTATGCTTTAATAATACTTTGAACAATCTTTCAGCTGTCATATTCTTATTTTCTTCTCTTGTACACATATAGAAAACTGCTTCAAGAAGGATGGCTCCTGCTCCTTACAGCCAGATACTGTATTAGCTATTAAGATATATTAAGATAAATATATTAACTCTTCATGGCCCCAGCTTACACTCCTCCTATCCTGCACATACAACATTCATTTTCCCCTCATGTGCACTGGGGTATTTTCCTCTCCATTCTCTGCAATAGCTGGAAACTACAGTTTATCATATTCAAAAGCAAACCCAAACATTCCCACATCTTTGGAAGACTCTTCTCAGTGAGGGACGCAGCTATAAAAGGAACCTTTACTATTCTTGCACTTACCATTAAAACAGGTGAAGAAGACCTAATTTTAACCTTAAAAAAGAAAAAGGCTGTCTTCCATTTCCTAGCACAATTTTGATTTAGTATCAAAATTAAATATCCTTTCAATAATCTTTCATATTGTCTGCCAGACAGCAGTACATATTAGCTATTCCCTATCCTCCCTCACTGTACTGCTTTATTAATGTGAACTCAAGGTCTCCTGCCCTCTTTCATAATTTCTAATTACCTATAGGCAATATTAAAAGGAATGTCCATTAGCATAAAGATTATTTTTGGCAAGATAAAACACATTTTAAGGCTATCATTTTTTCTCCAGACTGAAAATGACATATTTTGCCAACTCTAGGCCTTGTATTAGAACTTTCCAAAACTCGTACTCCAGTGAAAGAGGCTAGCTTCACCAATAATCTGTTTTAATCTTATTCCCAGTTGTTTTTACTCCAATAAATTCCAATTTTATGTTGAAGCTTGCCATCATGTATAATGACCGACAGAAATTTTAAAAAGGATTATTTCATATTCCCGTACATTCAGCAACAGTGTTTAGTTTGGTCTGTAATGCTGTGAAGCTTGCCTGGCTCTGCAATCTGCAAATGTACTTCTATGCACCAGAAAACATCTGCACAAGAATTAGGCAGGAAACAAATTCACCATTTGAACGGCTTGTCATTTGGAAATATATGTAGGGTATATGTCACTCATAAATGCTAGCCCTCCTTGTAGGAAGACCTGTCTACTTAGTTGTCAGTTCTAGCTCATATATTCTCCAATGTTTAAAGGTAAAACTGCATGTGACAAACCTCAGATTATCATTCACAGGGGCACTGTAAAATGTCACAAGTATATTTATACTACACTTTCAAAGGTAAACTTGAGAAAATTAGTCTTTCTTCTTCTAAGTGTTTCCAAGTGATCTGCATACTAGTAAATGTTGCCTGTTTTGAAAATAAAGGCAGGTTCTACACAGGAGCCTAAGAAGGAGGTCAGATTTTGCTCATGCACTCTCAGTTACGTAGAAGAATATATTACTTCCTCCTACAACCTTACCTGTCCTACCCAGAAGTTGTTCTGGTGTAATGACTCCCTTAGTGGCTGCCCAGTAAATTCTCCCTTCCTGTCAAAGAGGCACTGAAGCTATATATCAAGAGGTTTAGTTGTACAGACTTGCAGTCACAGCAGCAGAACAGGCACAAGACAGGAAATGAGATTCCCTCTTTGAAGAACCGTCGTAGTTTTCTTCTCTTCCCTGATCTTCCTTCAATAAAAAATAAAAAATGAATAAAAATAAAAAAAGACTAAGGCAGGAAATTTCCTCCTCGAGCTTTCTCTAAAAAGAGCAGTTACCAGCAGTTACCAGCTGCCGCTTGTGTTGACATGTGCTGAAAGACTGACACTATCCCAACTGATCTTCTGTAGACTGAGTATAAAGTAAAATATTTTTTTATATGAGAGAACAAGAAAGCACCAGATGAAAATCTCCTGGGTTTCTATAGTCTTTTTCAGAGTGAAAAGCTACAGGAAACATTTGTTAGAATTTTTGAAACAGAAAGAAGCAGTAGCTCAGTGGATGAAGTCATCAAGCACTTGCCATTCTGTATATCCTTTCTAAAACAACAGCTTCTGCTCCCTGAAGGCATTTAGGAGTGGATAGAGTTTAACAGTCATTAAGCAGATAAACCTGTCTAAAATGCTTAAGTTAAAAATGCTTCTTTGAATATTTACACAACTTGTTCAACTCTCACACAAATGCATTTCATAAAAAAATCTATTCCCACCAAATCAGCTCAGAAGCAATCTTGGATAATCAAAGAAGCCTTTATTTCTCTGTCTACTATAAATGTTTCTTCCTTCTTTCCAAAGCTGCATTTGCCTTTTCTTCCCAGCTCTATTGCTTCTTCTAATTAGCATCTGATTCATTCAGCCAATTGAAAAAGCAATGGTACAAAAAGACAAATTTTTCACATAGTGCTAAAATTTCTGAAGGTTGGGCTTAAAAACATGTTTTAATGTGAAGCTATAAATTAAGTCAGAAAATAAACAATTGTCTTTATCTTACTTTTACCGGATCTTAAGACGAAGTTCTTCCTATTTCTAAAAATCATTTTACATATATGTACGCTCTGGCTACCTTTAAAATCACACTTTTTGTCTTCAAAAGCAATGAACATTGAAATTTGTAAAAAAACCTATGTGAATATTTTGGCAATATGACTTGCAAAATCAAAAAACTGTAAAGATTTTAAATAGGTGTTGTATTGTTAGGCTTGCAGACATGCATGTGCCCTGAACACAAAGCTGTATGTCCTTAATGATTTATCTGGTTTTGTCTTTTAATAATCAGAGAAGACGAAAATACAACAAAACCAGTGTATGGGTTCCCCAGAAAAAGTTAAGTTTTTAAAAGGTCTCTTGAATCATAAAAAATTCTGTAGTTCCTGTAGAGTGTTCTATTAATTTTTAGAGAATAGACCAAAAAACCATAACAAAGGGTTATCATTCTACATTAAACTCCATTACCTTTATTAAATAGGAGATGGAAAGACTTTTTCGGACTCTGCTGTCAATTGGCATCTAATATGGTTAATGGAAAGACTTAAACCGACCTTCTATGTATCAGACAGTCATGGACATGCCAAAAAGTGATAAGCGTATGCAGAGGAAGAGGTCAGTGAAAGCAGCAGAAATTTAAGACAAATTAGTCCACCCCTGCACAGAATAAATTAAAAGAAAAATATCGGTAACCTGCAAAGTTTGCAAAATATTTACAAATGTTCACAATGTCTAGCAGCATTCATGAAAAGAAAATAAAAAGAAGAATACTTAAAGCACAGATGTAAGATACAGATCAAGAACAGCATCGTCCATATTTCTGAAAGCACACTTCAGTTTTTGAATACATCTAACTTTGGCTTGAGAAAGTCTTATGACTGCATTAAAGCATGAAAATAATTACTCTAGTTATAGGTAAAGATTATTTTTGTGACTAGAAACTAGTTGCTAGTTGTGAATAAAGTCCTGCTAATCTGCAGGAGGGCAGATTCACAAGGCAACCTATGTAATTGTTTTCTTTGATTTTGTGTTTCCTGAATTGTTTTTCTAAGCGTCTTGGCACACATGAGACAAGGCACAGGCAGGTAAACTTGCACTGCTTTTGAGCACCACATATTTTGATTACTCAGTGGCTTGAGGAAAACTCTTGCACATTAATTGCAAATTTGAAGATGAACTGGATAAATTAAACATTACACTTTGCTGACCTTGGTACATCAGTACACACCTCACTGAAACCCAGTATTTTACAGGGATAATTTGAGAATCTTGGTGGTCAGTAAACGAATAGCAGGGTCTGTGATGATAGGACAAGGGGAAATGGTTTCAAACTACAAGAGGAGAGATTTAGACTGGGTATATGCAAAAAGTTTTTGCAATAAGGGTGGTGAAGTACTGGAACAGGTTGCCCAGAGAGGTGGTGGAAGCCCTGTCCCTGGAGACACTCAAGGTCAGGCTGGATGGGGCTCTGAGCAACCTGATCTAGCTGTAGATGTCCCTGTTCACTGCAGGGGAGTTGGACAAGATGACCTTTAAAGGTCCTTTCCAAACGATTCTATGAATCTATGATAATACTTCAAGATTTTACTCCATCAGCTGCCCGGGACAGTGGCTATCCCAGGCCTTTCTCTCTCTCCTTTCTGTTGCATTTGGAGCTCATGTTCTTATATCAAAATGTAGCATTAAGGAAAAAAAAATAGTTCTTGATAGGTGAAAATGATAGAAGTCTTAACACTGGCAGTAATTAGCGTAGTAGACAAGATGTTCAACTTTTATATGATCCAATGTTGTCTTGTGTAAAAAAAAAATAAATAAATAAGAAAGCTAAAAAGCTCAGTTAATAGATCTTATTACAGGAAGATCCAGAAACTAGGAATAAAGCATATTTGTTCTTAGAAACAAGAGCAAAGTTGTTAATCTTAGTGAAATAGGATTCTTGCAGTGCTGGCAAAGTTACTGTCAGGATAAATTACTTGCTTCAGCAAACAGCAAATACAGAAGCAGGCCTGTCAGGGTGCCAGACTAGCTCAAACAACCATTCTTCCAGAGAAGCATTTCTATTGCGCACATTCAATTCCTAATTCACTGCTTTTCTCCCATTCCATTTTTTGTGTCTTTGCCTCCTTTGCACAACCGTATGTCAGAGCACAGCAAGAATTTGAAATTTTACATTAACAACAAGATGGATGCAACAAAGAGGTTCTTCTAGGTGTAACTTGCACAGAATGCTTTCCTGACTGGCACACATGTATAAAGCTATTAATCACTGTTGGTACTGCATTTCTCCAAAAGCAGATATGAGTGGAAAATAACTTTATGACTATGAAGCTTTTGTTTGTTCTGACACATTGAAACAGCTCTATAAGAATACTTATTTTCAGTTGTCAGCATTTCAAAAAGGTTCATTTCTATCTTTGTTCTATATAAAATGGAATGAAACTCTAAATTGTTACCATGGTGCAGACATTTTATCTTAAAATTCATCATTAGAATAATATGAACATCCACTATACATCTATTTATAGACTGGTCCTGTTAAAGGAACAAAAGAGAACAATGCATTTATTTCATCACTGAGCTAAATTCATAAGATAGTTTAAATCAAAGAACAATTTTATAAGACTTTTTGCATGGGTGGCAAGTAATAGAAACCTGGCTCTCTTTTTCCACATTTCATAGCTGTGACCTAAGAGGTATTTTCCTCATATAAAAGAATCAACAATGATTTGACCAATATGAACAGGAGAAATAGAGCCACACATGAGAAATAAAAATCCTAGAATATAAGTGATCCTTGGTCATCCATTTATTCTAGTTTTCTCAATCCTGCTTAAAAGGGATAAGAGAAGTGGTTGCTGTCAAGCTGTATCCTTGTTTAGCTGGTTTGTGACATGCTCAGTTTCCACTGAGCCAAGGTCAGTTATTTTTGAGCATATCTTTGTTCTTAGATAGGTTACCTTCACACAGATTTGAAATGAGAAGCATTAAAAGAAGAATCTTCTCTTTAAAGCTCACATATGAAGAGAATGCTTTTACCTGACAGCTTCTCAAAAATTGTTATTGAGTCCAGGAGTGAAAACAAAGGAAAGTTTTCAATTTAATTTAAAAAATGATAATAATCCTAATCATAAACTAACTTCGGAATCTTCATCAGTGAGCAGTCAGTCTCACGGATGACTGTTTCTGGAAGGTGGACTCACAGTGAATGTGAAAACCTAAGGAGAAAGATTAAAAGATTAGCTTTCTGGGAAGCCACCAAGTGCCAGTGGGATTAAGCAGACACCTACGCTATTTCACATCTAGATGAAGGCAGAGAACTGTATTTATAACACTAAGTCACATTAAGGAGTGAAAGAAAGATTGTTGGCAATATGCAATATTACCATGTGCTCATAAGAAGCACATTTTCCTACCAAAAATGGCTCTGGACAATTACAAAAATGGGTGTATGACATGTCCCTGATGTGTGATCTCTAAATCTTTTTCCTTAAAAGATTTCTTCCTCTGTCAGTGTGTCACCCTTCATCTTCATGAACTAAAGCAGAACCAGACTACGAAGGATCCTCGCTATTACCATGATCTAAATCGTGAATTTATGTAAGGATGGTAGACCAACAGCTTTTTATACCTTTTATTTATTCCACTACAAAAATGATAAGCACTGTTCTGATAACCTGAACTAAAAACTGATGGTATACACTGTGTGTAGAAAACATTAAATAAATCTGCAGCACGGAGCTATGCCAAGATCCATGCTGTGAACTGTGAGTATTTCTCCTGCAATTACACTAGCACTTGTTTCATAAATTTTGGCTGATCAAGATTAAGGGATAATTAATTAAGAAATTTAATTTAAATTCTGCCAAAGCATCTATATGCTACAAACACAAACATTTAATGGGTCGTTACATGCACATTTGGCACTGTATTACCTGCAAACTAGGCCTACCTTTTCCCCTATTGCATTTCTATTTTTCTTGTACATGCATTTAAGGCGGCAGTTGCATAATGTCAATTTTACTTCTTTGTCTGTATAACCAGTTATATTTCAATATCAGGACGTCTCTGAAACCTATTGTGAGGACGAAAAATCTCAGAGTAGCAGGCATATGTGAGTGTATAACTTCAGAAGTTGACAAAGTACTTCAACTAGGATAAATCCTTTTGGTTTTAACCTCCTGGACTTCAACTTAATGGCACTATCTGTAAGTTTCATGCTAAATGCTTCTTTGTAAAGCTCTTTGACAAATTGATATTTCCATATCTACAATCCCAGTAAATTTCTAGGAAATTTGCTTGGGTAAAACTGGATAACTCATTGTGAAGCTTGTTAGATCTGGGAGTATTATTTGCTTTCTTATTTGAAACTCTTCCATCTATGACTTGTACTAAATGTATCATTTAGCTCAAAATTGCTCTAACAACTGAATATAATCAGTTTATTCTACACACATTCTGAATTTCTGCCATTGCTTGCTCTTTATTTAGCAATGCACATTTCAGTATTTGCAGATGTATCAGAAAATGTAGCTACATTATCATGGAGGGTCAGGTGGGATTTAGGTGATTGACCTGCACCAATTCATCAAACCCAAGTACTAAATGGGAAAATGGTTTTGCTTTTGTAGCTTTATAATTTTATGGCCTTCAGTCACAAGTTCACCACAGACACTTGCACAGAACTGCTGATGTTTTGAAATTACATACTAATGAGATTGCTATTTCTTGTGCTTCTCTGCAAGGTGCTGTTAAGACACGCCAGTTGAGGACATTGGCGCAGTACAGTATGCAAATCCATGCTTTCCTGAAGTGCGTCACAGCATCATATGAAAATGTTTCATTCAGGGAACCACAGGAGATATTTAATGTCAAAACCCAAGAAAGAAGTTAATCATTTGTCTGCTGAATACATAGACACGTACACCAACGTGGGAAGACAATGTGTTTCATGAGGAATTTCCTTTCTGGCTTCAATAAGGCTGCATAATACAGACAAAAGTAGTCTACAAAGATTTAGCCACTAGGTTAGCAGTGGAACAAACAGAATATAAAGTGGGAAGGGGAATTTTCCATTTTTCAGTACTAAAATATCTAGTGTATTCATTTGAAATCAATATCAAATGTGGCTCAAAAGAGCTTTGAATGTGGCCTGAAAAAGAACTTCATGGAGAGTGTGAGCACGAACTGGTCACCAAGTTGGATCATTTCAGAATATCATTTCATACAGCTCAGACTAGTGGGACACTGCAGTCCCATTAGAGCTGTGCACCAGTCCCAGCCTGTATCCTCACACTCCTTACATTGTCAGCAAATGAACACACAGAAGCATCCTCTGTAGAGTACATAGATACATGCATATTGAATATTCTTCTTAACCCTTCATCCTTCATCTCCTTCCCAAAATTGTTCAACCTTTACCACACGAGGCCTTCTAAATGAATCAGAAAAAACATGCAAAAATTTGCCAGGTAAATTGTTTTCCCAAGTAACACCAAGCAACTGTTAACAATTTCAAGAAATCTTCAACTTTGCACAATCTGAAATCTATAGTGCTTGCACTGAAATAGTCTGATGGTCCTCTACAACTTTCGTTATTATTTGGACTAAGATTATTCAGCTAAGACATTATAGGATTGGGACTGGAATTACAGTATTATCACCTATTTCAGAGTACTATATATATTAGACCCAGCAGATGTGTCAGTGTTGGAGACGGTCTTTGCTGTACATAGCTTGCCTTAAAAATATAGGGAGAAAAAAATTTTGTACTTGTTTTCTTCTACTTTGAGAATGCCTAGCGAAACAACAAATACTATGTTTGTTAATATTAAATAACTTCTAATGGATTATCTTAGAATAAATCATCTGCTGCCAGAAAGAACATCTGATTATATCCATTGGCTCCCAATATCCTTAGCTACCCTGAGATAAGCTACTAGAATATACTCGTACAGCTACTTCGGTCTCTCTTTGCAAGCAGATGGACAAGGGTATGTCAACAGATATTTGCAAGTTAAAAAGCAATTTAATATGATACAGTTAAATCTTATTACTTAATCTAGTACATTTCTGTTATTGGTTATTTAAAAGCATGGGTATCTGCAATGTCAACACACCATGAAATGAAGGAATTATCAAATTCCAGCATGAACTATTTGATAAAAGGGACTGCATTAAATGCAGCTGTTGAATACATCAGTAATGCTACACTGGTTAATTATAAACTTATTTAAAGGAAGAAAATCTGCAGTATTTTATAGTGTATTACATTTGCAGTTCCCTAAGTGGCTGACAAGTAGTATTAGCAAACACAATGCATTTAATAGTGGACTGCAGAAAATACTTTAATGCCTTCAAAAAAAACACAGTGCAAGGCCTATTCTACATTTCTTGGTAATCAGGCTGCAAAATATTGCAAACAACTCTTAGCTATCTTTTAGTGTTTTCCATTAGTAGATTGCAAGTGCAGCATAAAAGAGGACTCCGTAATTATGCTTATTTCACTGATGAGGTGAAAGATGCACAGGGAGGAATAATGTAGCCAGTGATATCTGGCAGGCTAATTGCAGACTGAGTGGTCTGACTCTTCCTCCCAAGGCTCAGGCAACTGTCATGGCCTTTCTCATAGTGTTTCTGACATCCTTTCCCAAAGTTCTCATTTTTCAAACACAATCTGAAAAAAACTGTATTGGACACATTATGTTTTAATGATAGCTGCGTACAGTTGCAATTTCACTCAGTAAAATAAATGATTAATTAGCAAAACACAGAATGCAATATATGTCCAGAGTGACTTATTCCTGTTGATAATTGTACCAATTAGCTTCAATTTCTAAAGCTCCACAGCCTGCATGGTGTTTTGAAGAGCTATGAAAGAAGCCTGGGCACTGCACTGAATAATTTATATTCCAAATTACACAAACACATTGACAACACACTTTAATTTTCAAGATTAGCAGTCAATATGGTCACTTTTGATAGCCTCGTAAAAATATACAGCAGTATAATTATATGTTGATAGTCTATATATTTCATAAAGAATGTAGGGTAAATGTGACATATGGAAACAAGCCCAACTTTTGGAAAGACTGTCTTTATGCTGAAACATTAAATTTCAGACCAAAATAATCAGCAAGCTCAACATGTAAACTTTGAACAGCAATTGATTACTACCAAATAAATTGATTTCTTTCCAAAAAAGCTTTATTTTTTGCAAAACATTTATTTCAGCATAAAGATCCTCTCTTGTTAGGCAAAAAGCCAAAACAGTTCTCCTCATATGTCTCTGCCTGAAATGTTCTATCAGTGATTTCAAGAAAGGCAAAGCCCTTAAATATTCTATCAATTAGCCAGCCTTTGACATTGTTCCTGTTATCTATAGGTCAAACCATTAAAAGGTAATAGATGTAAATGACATCAGTTTCATTTCAAAGAGTACAGGAAAGCCCATATATACGGGGGCTGCTCCAAAAGTAATGCCTCCTATTTTATTATGTTGGTCCAGAAACTCAGAGGTGGATGTTGGTGGGATGGCAGCAGAGGTTGAACCTTCCCCCCAGTATTCCGTTCCATGTTGTTGCCGTGTGACAGATGGCAGCAGAGGGGCAGTCTGACCAAATGGCGTCTGACATGGAAGTGCGGATGAAGCAAAGGTGTGATATTGAATTCCACCATGAAAAAAAATGGCACATATTGCCATTCATCGATGCTTGCTGAATGTTGATGGAGACTGAACAGTGGATGTGAGTGCAGTGAGGCAGTGCATGGTGCATTTCAGCAGTGGCGACAACGACAGTGGGTCACCTCCGCTGGTGCAGATGTTTACGAGCATGGCATGCAGGTTCTTGTTCATCGCTGGCAAAAATGCACAGCTAACAATGGTGACTGTGCTGAAAAGAGTTTTGTAGCTGAGAATGTGCTCTATCAAACAGTGTTATTGTGTTCTTTTTATCTGTTGTAGTTTCCATGGAAATAAATAGGAGGCATTACTTTCAGAGCAACCTGTTTAGTTCAGGAAAGTGCCATTACACATTTATTACTGTTGATAGCAATAACTGACGAAGAATCTACACTCTTATTTTTAGAGGCTTATTGACTATATGCAATCAATTTATGGTAATAAATTTAATAAAACAAAGTACAGCACAGCATTTGGAGGAGAAAAGACAATGACTTTTCTGAGTCAGAGGCCAGTCCAGAGCAAAGAAGCCCATTTGAAGTTAAAAAAGTAAAGAATCCATTCCTTAAAAGAGGACAAATCTACCAATTTGTTTATTTATTTATTATTATTTTGAATGAGTGGAGTTATTACTGAATAAAGGTCAACGCCAAGTAGACTTTGAGGAAAAAACAAACAAACAAACAAAAATCCAGTTCAATAAACATCTGTCAGATGAAGAGAAAAGAGAGACTAAGAACTATCTGTAAATCACAGACAGGCTGCATGACAGCCTATATTGTCTTACGTGCTGAACTGGCTTTTATCAAGCTGCCTGTGCTGCTATTCTCTGGTAATGCTTTTTCAAAAAACTTCTCCAATTTTGCAGGTCACAGGTCTTGGCTAGCCCATTTATTACAAAATTCCTGTTAGAAATAGAATATCCACAACAAAGCTGCTCAACAGATTCAGGAATACTTTCTGGACTGATTTCTGGTAGATCATTGAGTTCTCTTGTGTGCCAGTCCTCCAAACTATCTTCAGCTTTGTTCAGTGAAGTTCTCAAAACATTATGAGACAATCTGACTCATATTTATGAGACTTTCCTACCAAAGCTATGGAGAACTATAAGCTGACATTTTCGAGGTCTTTTCACTGACAGTAGAGTGGCAATTAATTATTTCAATCGAATGATCATTCATTAGCTTTTACTAAATGCATTACCTAATAACATTCTCAAGCTTGCAAGTTACTGCCATGTCTTCAATTTCCCTTCTCATAATAAGACTAATAACAAGCTAAACTTGCAGCTTTATAAATCTGCAGCACAGTGCAGCATATCTTGCATATAGTTTTTCCATATCAATTCCTCAATTACAAGCAACTGCAACAACAAAATAATTACAGATTGTTCTCGATAGTACTACGTTTTGGCAAATCATAATTAAATTGGTCCTCAGAAGTGATGTGTAGTATCTTAAAAGAAGGATTATATTGAATAACAGTGCTACTATTTTAATTCAGTTAACGTTATTGTTCAACAAAGGGGTATACACTACTGCAATTTGTTCTTCTGTGGATAACATCATCTATAAAACAGAAAAAGTGCAGGTTTTTTTCTGATAACTTGTGTAATTTTTCCCATGTAGGCTGTATGCTTTTATATTTTTAAAAGTGGATGACAATATGTGACATACTATTAATTTTAAAAATAATTATATTTATTTTATACTATTATAAGCATCAATTATTTCACTTCTATACTGTATAAATGTGCCAGAGACTATGTTCAACTAAGATTAAAAATAGATGAGAGTTCAAAGATAAGGAATATTTTTTTCTTTTACATATTTTAATTCTGTACTGCTGTGAGTTTGATTTCTAATATTGGTTGGGGAAGAAGTGCTTTTTGGAAAAAGAAATTACACCTAGTTACATTGGAAGTAAAAAGCCTTCTCCATGGAAACAGCCTGCCAAATATGCTCAGATGAATTATTTGTCTGATTCTTCCTTCAAATGTTTCAATCTGATGGAATTATGTTTTCCTGGAATCTTTCACTAATAATTTAAAAGTGACATAAAGGTATAAATGTCTCTATTTTTGAAGATAATCAAGTTGTGTCACTCCAATTTCAATTTTTTAATACATTTCAAGGTCATCTCTTCTTTGTACACACTACTCAAATGAGGCTACTTATGTTCTTTTGAATCATATTCCATTTTTGGCTTATTTCCTAATATTTTAATATGTTTAAAAGTTAATATGTTTAAAAATATATTTGTGAATATTTTAATATTACTTCTCTCCCAGCATGGATTCTATACCATGGATGATGCCCACTGTATAGTGGACATGTTTGCTAATTCTTTTATAGGGATACGAAATCTGAGCAGTTACCTTGAAAAATTACTTTTCATTTCAAGAATTAGCATGTGTTTTTATATCAGCAGAGTTGCAATGTTGCACTGCAAATCAAGCAGTTGTATCTCAGTTAGGGCTACTAAAAAGTACACATCCGCATTTTTTTTTTTACAGCATTCTCCATATCATTTTTATCACTGCTATTAGACAAGTCACTCATTAAAAAAAAAAAAGAACAAAACAACAACAACAAAAACAACTAAGATACAAATAATATCTCAAGGCAGAAAAATGAGTTTTATATAATCATCAGATTGATCATTTCTTTCTAACTAAATAAGATTTTGGTTCAGCTGTGTACTGGAACGAACTGTACCACTAGTAAGATATTCTACCTCAAAATCATTATTCAGCACCTCAAAAGTGCTGAAAAAACAGGGAGGTAAATTACAGCACATACTTATTACACAGGCATTGCATATATGTCATATCCAAGTGTGGAATTAGAAAAAGGCCATTTTGATTTCAAGACAAGAGAAAAAGAAAAGGAAAAAGACACAATTACATTATGCATTGTGTTACAGTCAGATGGAGAGACAAATTATATGGTAAAAAGGAAGGAGTAAGTGAGAGAGTCTATGGAGAAGAAAAAAATAAAATCAGTATGAGTTACATAAGAAGGTGTTAGTAACTGAGTCATGTTAAATACCTTGTGTCCCTTTTGTGAAAATCACCTGGCGAATGCTTTTAAATATGAAGTACTATAAAGTACAACATATTATCACATATAAAATCACAGTAGAGTCATACACAAGTGTAATGGAACATCTAAGTTAAAAATGAAATGCTTATCCTTACCTTTAAGATAAAAATGAATGGTTTTGAGCAAAATATTGCTAGTCACACAGCATGCTTCCAATGCAACTACCCAAAGTAGAACTCATATGTCATGTAATACTATAATCCTTAGTATTTATTTGTACTTTTAATGTGGTTACAAATCCTGCTCAGTGGACAAGAACTTTTAAATACACTCTATATTGCTACATTATATAAGCAAGAAGAGATGGAGAATTAATTATTTCAGTTTTGTATCCAGCAAATCAGAAGGCCACTGGGAAGCTCAGTAGCATGAAGTTCCTTGAAAACTGAGGCAAACTGGACGGTCTCACCATCCAGCAAAAAGACGTGACATTTAGGAGGACTAATGGACCACTATCATGGCAAAATCATTGATAAACCTTCTTAGACAGGAGAACAATTGGTTCATCTTAGATACAGACAATCAAGAAGTGAGCAGTTAAAAAAAAGAGAATTTGCCAAAGCCTTATTTAAGTGTCTCAATTAAGCACGTCACTTCCTCCTACAATGAGGTTGCAACAAGGGAAATTCTGATTATATCTTAGTTAAAAATTTTCTAGTGATGTTAAATATTGTCCTGGTTACGCTGAGAGGTTATGGAAGGCCCATTAAGGTATACCCTTTAAGGTACTGAAGATTTAAGCGGACAAGGCCTTGAGCAACCTGTTCAAAGTTGGCCTTGCTTTGAGCAGAGGGGCTGGACCTCCACAGAATCCTCTGAATTAAAGTTATTCTACAAGTTTATGAACTATGTAGATAAAAACAAAACCAACAAGTCATTCTTGTAGATCTCAAAGAACAAGCATGCTGCAGTGCACTGACACCCTGACACCAAGATGAAAGCTTGTCAAACTCATCAGAGTCAAAGCTCCACAGCTGGAAAGTTTAAAAAAAAAAAAAAAAAATAAGCCCCAAAATAGGAGAAGATGACAATATATTTTGAAGTGATCTGTACCCTTTCAGGTGAAGGCTCAAGAGCAGCTGTGCTCTCTGCACAACAAGATGGCAATATCAGTTGAACTCTGCTATGGTATAAACTTTCTGACCTTAGCCATGTTGGGGCAGGACTATTTATATTTCTGCATCAATTCCATATATTCAAGACATATTAAAAGACATGAAGTTCATAAACTGTTCTGACCTTCTTCTGCTGCTTAGCTCATTAATGCTTAAAGCTGTTAATTTAACAAATGATTGGGTGATTACCTCCTGAAGAACCCTCTTCATTTTCAGTAGCAATGTCTTCACAGCTGTGCAATCTTGCAGCATCAATCTGAAGGGCAAAGATTCAATGCCTCCACCTTCTTCCAGGCCAGTAAAAGGCCACTCCACGGATGGGCTGCCAGCCAGCTGGCTAACACGGGGGTATCTGGATTCTCCTTGCTCTACCTCCTTTGATAGTTTCAGAGAGAGGTTCCTTAAAAGAGAAAACAGAAAGATAATACTGAAATGAGAATGGGGAAAAAGAAACCAACAATTTTTAAGTTTTTACAGAAAGTAACGTTTAAAGATGCATTACACATTCACTTTTTGAGCCTGCTAGCATGTATGGCCGTTATAATGTACATATGGCCATATGGTGTTAGCAATAAACTATGCATTTAGAAATTCACCATTTTCTACAGGAATTGAAACCATGCTATCCCATGCCCTTCAGGAGAAAGATATTTTGAAACAAAATATTCTTTGGGCAAGACTGCTATGACTCTATTATATTTCAGTTCTGCTTTATTAAAAAATGAATAATCACATAATCTGTATGCACTTTGAAAAGCTAAATCACATTCCTCCATATGCTTTGACTTAGAAACTCAAAAAGAAAGGAAAATCACCAAAGAAAATGTTCCCTTCTAGGCTGGCCCAATGAAGACATTTTTCCAAGTGTAATATTCTTTAACATTAACTTTGGTTTCATTATAACCACATGCAAAAAGGAATCAACATGATTTCTCAAAACAAATAATTCCCAATGCCATGCCAATAAGTGGAAAATGATGCTATTAGAATTATCATTTATGAATGGTTTATTTTTATATTTTGCAATCTATGTAATGTGCATTAGGGTCAATGTGTCAGATCAAGAAATGCACCAAAAAGATCGCAGATATGGACAGATGGTCCTGATGGCCAATGGAAACCAAATTTTCAAGACTGATACCAGAATTAAAATACAGCATTTTAATTTTTAAAAGATACTTAAACAACTTTCTGAGTGGAATATTTTGCATCTTTTAAAATAATAACCTGAAGCAGATGGTAAAGGTACAGTTGACCAAAGGATATTAATCCATTACTGACTGACAGCCTTTATTAAAGAAGCCTCAGATTCAAATCATGCAAAGAAAAATCATCTCTTAATAGAAGTTTCACAATATAAGCCACCATCAAGGGTTTATAAAAAAGAAGCCATATTCAAACTATTGAAATGTACACTTGAGTAAAACTTATGTAGCCTGAAAAGCACACTACCTAATTTGAGTAAGACAAAAGAATAAAGTCCTCTTTTTTCCTGCCCAGTGCCTGCAGGCTGAGAGATGAAATATTGTTTATAATATTCTGCATCTTCACATGGTGAGTCCCACCAAAGCTTTGTCTTCATGAAGGAGTCTCTTACAGTACATCGTAGGAACATCGTACATCATATGGCATCAACAGCAATACCCACTCCCCATGTGACTATGCAAACCAACAGTACTCTTGAAGAACTATCATCACTGCTATGTGGAAGGGATGCAATGTTTCAATATGAAGTATAAATGTACTCAAAATTCAGCAAGTCTTTATTTCAACTGAAGAAAATAATTTCAGTGACTTCACAGGGCTATATGTCAACATCACACTGCTCAACATACAAACTTACTGTCTTTTCAAATACAGAACTAAGGTATGAAAAGTCCCATAGTAACACATCACTACTCCCAGACATGAGTTCAAATTCTAACTCAGTTGCCACTGGAAAATAGTACTCTGAGCTGGTATACGGTGAGCGCTTGCATTACATGGTATCTCTAAACTACCTGAGTAGAATACAACTCATCTCTGACAGAAAAATTCTTCACAATCTGATACAACTCCTTGTACTTGGTGCAGGAAACAGCTCACTTAGAATTCATTTTAGTACTGATATTTCATCAAGTTCCTTACTAACAACGTCCAGGTGGTCTACTGTGATGGTAATCCACTGCAATTCATCTCTCAAAGCAGCAGCAAAGATTTAGCCAGAAAAAAACCTTCCTACTAAAATTAGAAGTTTCCCCTTACTTGGATGGGGTCCTGGGCAACCTGATCTAGTACCAGATCTGGAGGTTGGTGGCCCTGCCTGTGGCAGGGGTGTTGGAACTTGGTGATCCTTGGGGTCCCTTCCAACCAAGGCCATTCTATAATTCTGTGTTTCCATGATTAAACACCTATGCCTCTGAGGTCGAAGAAGGGGTCACCTCAAATCCCTGAGCATGGCTGCAGAGTTCCTTGCCTTAAAGCTTGAAACCCAGCCAGACTCTTGGGCAAGAGAAAAGCCAGCCTTTTTCAGAAAAGTCTGACATGAACCAAGGATGGAGTGGCAAACTGTAACTGAGAAGAGTGGGAGGAAGCTGCTCTTAGTTTCCTTCCAGATTACAAGTGATTCTCATAAGCTGTTTGATAAAGATTAGACAAAGTCTGACAGGGGGTGTATGTAAAACCGCCTAGGCCTCCAGATCGACATCATAGGATAAGAGCATAATTCAAGTTCCTCCATCAGGGTAAACCTGAAGCCTGTGGAATACTATACAGCTCCATGTTACATCTAAGGGGATAACAACTGATAATTGAGCAAAGCACGCTTAGTGTCAGCACAATTAATGTCATCAAAGGGTCTGAAAAGCCAAAGAAAATTTGTTAGAATTTTGTAAACGTAACAAAGGATGAAGACCTGTGCAACTTGCTGGCACTTGGGGCCTAGTGCCTTGTTACTGTTTTATCTGGACATACCCATTGAATACCATGAATGTATTTATTTATTTTGAATGCATAAAAAAAATCAGAAGCTACAATATGCACCTTTAGCAAAATAGCAATGCCACCAAGACAGAGCAGTTCAATTTGAAAAGTAATCTTTATTGAAACAGTGAGAGTGCATAAAAATAATCAGTGATTCTGAGCATTTTAATAGCCTCTATAAATCCAGTGAAACTGCACGTTAACTCAGGAAGAGAAACAATTGTGCTTCAAAGCTTCTTTCTCTTAAGAGGGTAAAACAAGAATAGATTTCTTATTCCAAAGCATCTTTAAAGGGTTTTTACTGTAAAAGAAGACGACCAACAGACTTGTAATTTGAGCTAGTTTGAGTTATTTTTCCCTTCTTACTGATCCAGAAATCAATGTTTTGAAGAGCTTATGGTAATTTGGACTTCACTTACATAAAGATCCCCAGATTATGTGGAGTTTAATCTTCTTAGTTTTCATCAGCAATGCTCAAGATGTTGCTACAGCAGAGCTAGTCCCACAGAGTCTACACTTCTTGATACCAGCTTAACAGAAGAGAGAACATGTAACTCTGCAGGTATCAGGAAGGTTCTATAAGGTGAGCAAAAGACCCCAGCCTTTATGGGAAGAACTGAACATACCTTATCCCTTCCCCAAGGACATATCTTCTAAAGTAGCAACTTAGAGACAGTCTTAAAAAAAGTTATTTCTCTTCAGTTTCGAGCATGCAACAGTATATATTCATTTATAAATACATCATATGTATATGCATGTGTATACATGCACATATATAGAAATGCATATATATTCAATCTTCATAAATATCTCAGCAAAAAAAAAAAAAAAAAAAACCTCTCACTTGTTCATAATGTGGCCCATCAGGAAATATATATCCTTTTATACTAGAAGAATATTATGAGCTTGATACAGAGGTTATACCAGAAATGATCCTGAAATTCTTTTTCATACAGATGTGGATACCCTTCCATTCACAATTTTTCTCCCATCCAGAATTCTCTTTATTATCACTAATGGAAAATACCTGAAAGAGATCCTCTTTTAGAAAAATCACTAATTATTATTTTGAGATCATATAATACACATAAGAACAATTGCATCTGATTTTTATGGAAAAAGATGCTACCTTTGAACTGAGTTCAAAGTACTCTCTGGCGCTCTTACAATGATGTACATCACTTTCACCTCCTACAATCATCCCAGACTGAATCTTAGTCTCTGAGTAATCTTTTTCTATTCTCACTTAGCAAGAGAAGCACTCTATCCCAAATGCTTAATAATTGATATAAATGAATTTATTTTGGAAAAAGGAGAGACCTTCCCTTATATTTGGCAGTACCGAGGCACAAAGTTTTGAAGGTATTTGTCTAAATACTGCAATAGGCATATCAAATATTTTACTGTTAGTTACCTAAATATGCTCAAACTCCAGTCAAGGAGGATAAAAATTCCTAAACTCCACACTCAGTCCTACCAATGGGTTGCAGCCTTTGCAATACTGAGAAGAGAAATACATAACCCAAACATAAGCACTTGGCTAATTACCCACACCAAGCATTCTTTGTAAGCAAATCTTTAGACTTCTCCCTTTCCAGCCTCCTCACCCAATTTCTCAATATTACTTCTGTTCCAACAGAGAATGCTTCAGAAGTTAAAGATGACATCTGAGAAAATTAAACTGCACCATGTCACAAGGTACATGTTGTCTGTCATTTTACAGCTTTTAGAACTATATATCATTTACCGGTACTCTGATGCTATGATTTTTCAAGGTCAGCCTTTTGGAAAAATGATATTCAGTATCTGTCATTATCAAAACTATGCACCCACTCACAAATGTGTACACAAACTGTAATAGCTAGTGCTTCCGTAAGTTAAAAGACTGTCAGCCTTTTCCATTACAATTCCTTTTCTTTCAAAGGTTTATATCACAGCCATAAAGATTTCCTTTAGGCTAGAACTTTGCAATCATGAAATATGGAATAAAATTTAAAAAAAAAAAAAGTGTCACTTTTCAGCTGTTGCTAAAGTACAACTCATATAAGGGCACATGGAGCATTTCTTTTCTTTCTCTAAAGGAATCAACAGCTCTGTTTACATTTCCTGATCTAGCACACAAAAACATAACATTTCAGATCTTGGTCCTTTTCTTCCTCCTGGAATCTATTATGGAAATTTAAATATGATACAAATAAGATAATGTAGTACAATACAGTAATCAGATAATGTGCAAACAAATAGCTACTTGGGAAAGACCAGTGGGGCTTATTTAATTTCAAGTAGTAACAGTGTAGCAGTAAGCAGAGCATTACAACAAAAAGAAAACAGAAAGGAGCAAGTCTGCAGCTTAGTTATGTACAATTAAGGCAGTAACCTGTGTTAATCTCTGATTGGGATATAAGCAAAACAAGGTTTACCTTTTATCTAGTCTAAGGATAAACTTATCTGCATAAACACTACATACTTCTGATGAGACAGTGTCTTAGTATAGCTAAAGCTAAAGGTACTCAGTGTCTTTTCCAAACCTGACTCCAAAGATACTCCTTACCTGACCTACTTGGCTGCTCTGGGACTAGAATGACACAAGTTTGACCTATCTGTGAAAGAAGACAAGCATACAAGTGTGCCAGGCAAATTTCTACAATGTTGGGAAAAGGAGAAAAGTACGTCTCTGTCATTTCAGCCTTCTAGATCAAAATGTTTCTCTTCATCATTGCTCTCTGCTCTAAATGCTTAGGATTTGCTTTGAGAAATTGTGCAAATGTAACATAAAACTTTTAGCCTGAGGAGGCTAAAATATGTATTTAAAAAAAAATGGAAAATTAGGATGGATGTTGGGTAGCATGACTGCCTTCCAATAAGCACAAGAAGTCACTCCATTCAACTACCAAACTAGTTTGCCTTAATTAAAAACAAACTGCCAATTATTTCCTACTATAGGATGACATTTTTTGCTACCAAAGCATTTCAAAATTCTGATCAAATTGGTATATATCTCAAACAGAAAAAGATTTAAAATATTTTTTTGTGTTCCATAAAAGCCACCAGACTGTTAGTACAGACTTCAGTGGGAAGACAGGTATGGTAAGAGGTAATGTTAAATCCACTAAAAGACAAAAGGACAACAGGGTTTCAACAAGTATTCGTCTAGTGTCATTTAGTGCAATTCACACAAATGAGTTTGCAGCAAGTAACAAGGACCTCCACTGAGATCAGAAAATTAAGTGGAAAAAATGCATATACTTAGAAAGGAGACAAAGCCACTTACTTTGAGCCCTATCTGACATGGTTTTTAAATATGTAGCAAGTACCTAACCACATTACTACTGTGTAAACCAAGAAACCATCTTTTGATGAAGATGCTATTATTAAGCATTAAGAACACTTTTGTGAAGCAAGCAGGCAATTCATTATACCTTGAGTTGGTTGAAAGGTTCACCTGAGATGCATAATAGTCAATTTTAAGGGTCTAATTGATATTTACTAAAACGCAAAATATTTTAGTATAGCTTCAACATTCTGCTTGCTTTCCTCGCATCCCAATCCCAAGACGCCTTCTTCCTGAGCAGGTGATTCAAGGAACTCCTTCTGGATTGGGTCCAGTTACAGAATTGCCCTGGCTTCAGACTACATCAAGGCTTGAGAACAGACAGACATCTAAACAATCACACTACAGTTTATCGTGCTATTGTCACACACATTCCTCCACTAGCAAAAATGCATATGCCTGGAGGACTGAATCACAGATGAATGCCCAGGACCAGAAGAAAGAGGACCAAGAGGTCAGGGCATCTCATCTTGTAGACTTAAGAAACGCTCAGTATAGCAACTAAGTAGTTAAATATCGGTGTGGGTTCAACAAATTCCAGATAGTACTCCTAAACTTCATTATTAACACTTTGCATTTTCACATAATCCCCAAAATAATAAGTAATTATAACCACAGCTTTCTGAGCAAAGAAAATGTTCCATAATCTTTAATGGAATCAACACAATGGACCTTCATGTTGGTGAAAGTATATGATTAAACAAATTTATCCTCCATATTGCTCGTTGCCCACTTTAACAGTTTTAAGAATAAGGTGTAGAAAAGAGTTGTGTTTAAATCCAGAGGATACCTGGACAGTTTCCATCTACTTTATGCTACCACATAAAACAGTTTGAACCTAATGTTATTGTTAAAGAGATTTTATGTTAAATCCTCTTTTATGACCAATAAATGAAAGCATGTAATGGATATAAGGACATGATTTATAAAGAAATCCAGAACATGCATACTACCACATTGCCATGCCTAGAAGAGAGAAATCTACTACAGAATTTCTAATGCTTAAATAGAATTCCTCTGCAATGTTTTAGGGAAACTTTACGTAATTAACCTTTTACAAAAATTCCAGCTCCACTGACAAACATCTGAACAGTCACAGTGACTTCAGAAGTCTGTTAAAATAAAAGTAACAAAACAAAAAGAGAAATTTAGCACCAATGCTAATTAAATGCATCAGTTATTGAGTAAAGTTTGCTAATAAAAATCTTCATGCAGTTCCTGGCACAGTCGTTGCAAGTAGTGTTTTTTCTTGCCAGCTGAGTACTTGTGCACGTGACTATGTAAATGTGTCTGTATATTTTTTTGTTCTGAATTATCAAGGAGAAGTTTTTGAACTTCTAATGAAGAACAGTGCCTTCAAGTGAGAAGTTAAAAGAAATATAAAGAAATCTCACTTAGTCCATTCACTGATGTGAAATATGTCCTGTCATGTTTAACTTCTGGCAGAGTAAGACACTAAATAGTATGTACATTTTCTACAGTTAAACAAGACCAATTTTCTAGATTCTAGCGAAAACTGATTCTGAATGAAGTGTATTGAGCACAGGAAATAAATAAACTTCCTTCCAGAGTAACTGCCTAAAAGCTATCTGAGATCTTTGTATCTAGCACTTGAAGCAAAACTGTTATTTCGATCTTGTCTACAAAGAGTGCCAGGTACCAAAGTGGAAGTAAATAGTACCTATCCAGGCATATGTCACCTTGAAATGTATGTTAGCAACTGGGAGCTTCACATGTCCCAAGAATCACATGCCTTCCAAAGCCTCCACTTCTCCCCTGAAAACCACACAGTTAAAAACATCTACTTGCAAAATGCCACTGGCATAGGGGCCAATAAATTATTAGGAACAAATTCCCAGCTATGTGTAGAGATTAAACGTTGTAAGCTGTGAGACCTGTGGGGCATGAGTTCTTTATGAGTGTCCGCTCAAACTAGTAGAGGGTTTGTATTCATTCAGGAAAGTTTCACTTAGAAGGCAGGTGATGAAGTATGTGCACTTGGATTTTGATTAGTAAAATTAAACCCCTCTAAAAGTACATGCTCTTTTTTTTTTTTTTAACAAAGACATTACAGACCAAACAAAAAGAAAGCAATAAACTAATTAACATGTAAATTAACCTAATTGCTTTGTTCTTACATGATATAATCAATCACACAGTGCCAGAGCACAAACATATTATTTTATCATATTGTGAAAGTAGCCCACCTACAGGAGAATTCCAAGACTGTGCCAGCATGGTCTTCAATGTTGTTCTTTTGATTGTAAATAACTCATTCAAAAAATAATCAGAATATTTAGTTTAATTTGACTAAAACACCGCAGTAGCATTTCTGTACTGCACTCTTACAGAAGAAAGCACTCCTCCTCCCTCCTTTCCCCCCATAATGCATCATGTTATGTCAAAGTAAATCTAAAAAATTGGCAAATTGAGGCCAGAGGCAGAGAAAACAGAATTGTTCAGTACAGTTGACTATGAAGGCCAGATCTCTGACGGCTCAGATCTCTGAATCATATTTAAATATGTCTAAATATTTATTTGTACTCCAGAACACAGAAGGAAGTAGTATGCAAAAATTCAATAGTAGAACTGAGCTGTTTGTTGCTTACAATGTTTTTGTTGATGCACTATTACCTGATCCCTGAGTGTTGACAAACTATGCCCCACCAGAAGCTTTATCCTCTCTACAGTGCCTCATCGCTCTTTCACTATGAGGAAATTAGGCCCCCTGCCTTCTAAATTTGGGTGCTTTTTTTTTTTTAGATAGTCACATTAAAATTAAATGCTTTTTTCAGTTGTTTATTCTCTGTATGCTACATTCTCTACTCCAGGGATTCTGCTTGAATTACCTGAACGTCTGGAGTTACTGTAATTGCTTCTAGTTCGCAATGCAAGGCTAGTTTAAGTATGAAAACAACATGAAGAGCAGTACCATGCAAAATGATGCAAGTTTAAAAAGGGAACATCTCATTCAAAACATATGGCCTTTGATTTGACTTTCAGGTCTGATGTCTGAATTCTTTTGGTCTGCACATATTTGAATTTTGAGCAGTAAACAGAAGTAGTACTTTCAGCACAATTTTTTTCAATTTAACAATAATGTTATAACCTGTACCCTTAATTTATTCAAAGTTGCAACAAATGTTAATGAAAAAAATATTTGAAAATGTTGCTTTAAGGAATTTATTGAAAAATTTAGTAGGATTATCAATTTTAATAGAATTCAGAGAACTTCAATGTGCATTTTTTGTTATTTTTGTTATTAGTTAATTTTGCAGACTCTTTGTCAGATGAGCATTATTAACAACACGCAGCCCTAACAACTGTTGGAGCATGTGTTAAAACTTGCTGCTCAATGTTCCGTCTAAACAGAGAAATATCTGGACTCCCATTTATTCTGAAGGCACTTAGCAACACTGCATCAGCTTTTGGAGTAAATTTTTGCGTTTTTTTTAAGAAGATGAAAGTGGCATGAAATGTTAATTTCTAGCCTGTGTTTCTGTCACATACAGCTTGATCTGAGCACACACTATAGATTTTGAAAGCAGAAGACAAACTATGCCTGAGCACATACAGACACAGTACAGTCTTTGAATTTTAGCATCACTTGACTTTTGACTCTCATTCTTTTGTGTTGTTAATGTGAGGCTACCCTCCTTGCTTTGCTTTCAGGACCAGAAATCCATCAGAGATTTGCATTAGCATACATATTACTGTCCAGGCTAGCATTCTCTATATCAGGCAAACAAAAACTTGGAAACTTTTTAGGGAATGCATGCATCAAGAGTATTCATGGGACACTGGCAGAAGATAAAAGAGAAATAAAGGGATCACTTACAATGAGGTTATGGATGAAAACCAATTAATTTTCCTGGTGTTACCAGAATGTTTTAATTCTTTTTTCTTTTTCTTCTTTTTTTTTTCCCCCAAACGTAACAGTGGTGTAGGTTCCATTTGGTTTTGTTTTCAATGAAAGAATTTTGTCTTCTTATGCATTTGAACAAACAATGAGACATTTTGAGAGCAATTGCAATACAAGGAGAAGCAAACATGCCTACAATACAGGCACTTTCTCTAGGCTTTGAGATGTAATTAGTCCGGTGTTTCTCTGTTTTAAGACTCATGTCTTGACTTCAGTACAACCTACAACAGATCATGTTCAGAAGGACACTCTGTGGGGCATTTGGGTGGATGTCCTTTTGAAGACTTGCACTGAAACTGTGGGTACCTAGCTCCTGGAGCCATCCCTCTATTTCTAGCCTGGGCAAAAGGCAATATTATCTCATCTTTGCTTTTGTGCACACAGAAGGGTGCCTCACATTTAAAAGCAGATAACATTGGATGGTAGCAAAGGGGAAGGTTTCTATTCACACTAAGCTGCATAAACAGTGATCACTATCATTGTTCAATTGTCTTTGAAACAATGCCCAGAATGCAAATGACTGCTTTGTCCAAAGAGGAAAAATGATAAAAGTCTTCCCATCGGCTGTGAAATCTCCCAGGAGAGACAACTTCATGCTGGTAAATGCAGTGAAGAGCAATGGACGAAAAGCGATAAAGTTTGTTCTTTTCTGACAGGACTGACAAATACAAAAATGCTGGTTTTCACCTGCTTCCTGGGGAGTTGATAGAGAAGGATGATGCAGATATCAAATTAGCTCCTAAAAAATATCTTAATGTCACAAAACCCTAGGGAAGTTAGCATCATTCACTTCAAACCCACAGTTCTCAGGCCCCAAGAATGGAAACGATCTATCTTTGAGTCTGCACCTGGCCGTTTATGGAACTTTTATACCGCCTATCTACATGCTCTTTTTTTGGTTAAAATAGCAAGTTGATGCAAATTGTGGTCAAAGCTTCAGGCAGCAAAGAGAGCACTGAAGTCTTGCTGCAGGCACAGTGCATATTGTTACTCACTTCTTGCAGCGTCCTGAATTGTTGACATTCCTTTTGCTTAGCTTCATTATTTTGCAGGACAATAAAACCAAGCATAAGAGTGTCCAGATCTGGTTCATCAATGTGATGACTTCAGAAAGTTTAGTTACAGATTCCGGATACCCAGAATGTATCACTTTCCAGTTCCGTTTCATCTCTTCATTTCTGGTAAGCAGTAAATGGATCTACTCCTTTAATTTAGGTGGAACCATGTGATTTCATGTTAAACCTATAGATAGGATCATTCTCAAAATCTTCGCTCAACGGTACATTGTGCAAAGTATCCACAGTTCGGGAAATATTTCTGTGGAATGACAATGCCAAGAGGAGAATCTGCCTAAATCACCTTCCCAAAGGCAAAAGGAGAATATCAGTCCCAATCCTAAAATTGGATGAGTGGACTTGTCAACTATAAATCTTTTAGTTTGTTACAGACACTTTTGTATTGTTATGAATAGTCTACAGTGCAATATAGAGGAGTACGAGACATCCCTCACCGGACTTTTTGATTCCATCTCTTCTTGGTCTCATAGATTCCCTTGTCCCACAGACTGCACACCTGCATCCCCAACCCTACAACTCCTGGCAGCAATCTATCAAAACTACAGAGGTGCTTCCACAAAGGAAGGTTATTATCTCCCTTCACACACCCTCAAGATACTACCTTTCTTCTCCTGGAAGGATTCACATAGCCAGCAGAATAAATGGGTATAATTAAGTATAGTTAAGCTAAACTGAAAACAGGCTGACCTAGAAGATCCTTTGACAGTCATTGGTATGAGGGTGTCAACAAAACTCCAAACATGAGCTACAAGCTTTTCTCCTTCCCAGTAAGACTACGGTCTAATTTTTGCTGAATTAACTTTTCAGCTTGGCCAGGGTCACACACACAATGTTTGCCAGCAAAATCTGATGGCAGGCAATTAAACAAAATTTTCCTTAGAGACATTTTTATTAGTTCTAGATGCAATATTGTGAAATTTTAGTATTATCCATCAGACAAAATGAACCTCTATGGGCTTGGGCTTGCATTTTTTTACACAACATCATTTGTCAAGTTTTTTGTTTAATTTTCAACAACAAACGCAATATTGGAAAAAGACAAGGAGACAAATTCCTAGATCAGAACACAATTCAAATAAAATCAGGTCTAAATTATTTAATAAATCCTATAACATTGCAAATAAACTTTGTAGAATAGAAAATACAGTTAAGAATTCACTAATCTAATGCAGTTGATTTCTCCTTCATCTCATCACTTCTTAATAAAGCCTTTCACAGGAATAACAGAGACAAATAAATCACCTCAATTAAATGAAAACCAAATTAAATAAAACCCAAACAAACAAACAGGAAGCCAGACGATTAACACCTACATGCACGTGTCAAAAAACACAGACAAGCCAATCCAAACCTACTGGACCTCTGGCCTGCACCTAGAAAGCTTTCCAAAGCTCATGGTAAAAGGTATGGGACGTTTACCCCTTCTTCCTTCGGATAAGCCACAAAGACTTTGACACGCAAAACTTCCGTGTCACAAGTCATGTAATCTTGCCACAGAAATAATAAAGAAAAAACTTGTAAAGCAAAAGGCACAGGAATGTTAACTTCGTTTTGAAAGCAAACTACGCAAGGATAATCAAAGACGTAGTTGCAATTCTTACACTTTTCAGTGGAACACCAGAAGCCCAATTTTAACAAATGATGATCAGTTTCACTTCCAGCAGACAGGAACCCCATGAATTCTGCAAGGACGGTTAAGATACACAAGAATAAACGATCATCCCTTCACAACACTAACCAGAGAAGTCACTTGGATATTTTCTACAAAGACTGCAGAATCAATATAATTGTTGAGGCAGCCACTGAAACAGATAAAAGTTTTACGGAAAAAAGTTTAAGATGGTTTACCTTTATTAGTCTCTACTACTTTTACTTTCATCCTGCTTGACTGATTAAGTGAGACAACCAATAATGTTATTTCTGTAGATGTCATTTTCCCCAAAGTGTCTTTTAAAAGAACAGGCTCAGCATTCTACAGTTAATTACTTTATTCTCAATTTTGTATTTGCTGCACCTTGAAGAGTTTGGTATTCTCATTAGCAATAATTTTTTTCTAATTCAAAACAAACAGTGAGTGACACTACAATTGAAAATGGATCCTCACTTTGATGGATCATAGAATTTATTGAGCATAGAATGGTTCAGGTTGGAAGGGACCTTAGGGATCATCTTGTTCCAAACCCCTTGCTATAGGCAAGGACACCTCCCACTAGACCAGGTTGCCCAAAGCCCCATCCAGACTGGCCTTGAACACTTCCAGGGAGGGGGCATCCACAGCTTCTCTGGGCAACCTGTTCCAGTGTCTCACCACCCTCACAGTGAAGAATTTCTTCCTTATATCTAGTCTAAATCTACCCTCTTTCAGTTTATAACCATTACCCCTTGTCCTGTCATTACCTGTCCTTGTAAAAAGCCCCTCCCCAGCTTTCCTGTAGGCCCCGTTCAGGTACTGGAAGGCTGCTATCAGGTATCCCCGCAGCCTTCTTCTCTCCAGCCTGAAGATGCATTTATGTTTCTCTCTCTACATACATATCACCATACTCATCTCTAAAAACAGTGAAAGCAATGAAAGGTTGCAAAATACATACAAACTCTTTATCCAAAAGATACCTGGAATTTAACCAAACTAATCTACACTGAAAGTGATTCTATTTCTAAGCCCATACGGCTTCCAATAAAAATAGGTGCAAAACAAATATTACAGACACATGGTATTTGGTAGCTTGTCATTTTGTTAATATCTGACACCTACTCCCTCTTTTATTCTTGATTTTGTAACAGAAAACAACCAGAGCCTTGGACAGGTTCACTGCTTGTTACAGTACACATGAACTAAACAAAATACATAAATCTACTTGCCGCTGAAATGCTAATTTCTCTTTATAAACTAGAAAAAATCTTTACAAGTTTTTGAACACTACATTGCCCAATTCTACAATGCCCAACTAAACTAGGATTTTAGACACATACTTATCAATTACAAACAACACCTGGGGCTACTGCTCCAAAATGAGATATGACTGGACTTTTAATAACTTAATATAGGCAAGAATTCTACTTCACATCCTAGCTTAGAACGGCACATTTTATCACTACACTAAACTATTGAAATATGAAAAGAAGTACTGAACCTCTCGTTAGCACTTCTGGCTACAGGAGCAGTAACATTCATGGCAGTGATACATCCAAATGTTGGTCATAAGACATAAAATACATCCTGAGAAGTTTTTAGAGAGAGTGGGAAATAACGAAGGACAAAAGTATATGGAAATATTGTTGAAGGACGCCATCTTCCCAGCCTGGGGAACACTATTTCATGTGTGTTCCAGTAGTCTATCTCTGTGCACATTCATTCATGTTCCAACTCAGAAGCAGATCAAAAGCAATTTCATATTCTGCTGAGGCATTTCAGAGTTTATCACAGTACCTGTGTAACTTCAGCTGCGGTCTCTCCTGACTCTCTCCAATGAATTTCAAATTTTAACATCTAAGTGGAAAAAAATCCATTTTCAGTTAATTTTCCTTAAGTGTTTGAAGTCACAAAGCAGAGCCAAAGCAAGGAACTTACTTAAAAAAAAAAAAAAAAGAGCTATCTTCTTTTACTAAAAAATGTGACAAGTAGGGGCAGCTCTCACACTGGGGATTGTAGGGTCCATGCCTACCAGCACGCGTTAATGAGTCAGCTTAGCCACATATTTCTGAATCATTTGCCTATTTTCTTAAGGGCAGATAGCCCCAGAAGACGTGCCAGTACCAAACCCAACACCAGAACAACCCTTAACTAGAAGTAAGCTGTGCCTGCGAGGTGGCCTCAGGACAGAGGGAGGCAGGGAAAGGATGAAGCCATCCCATCTAAAAATCACAAAAGCTGATCTGGCTTCTATGAGTGAATTAATCCTGACATATTTTTGAATAGATATTCTGAACCTCTAGAAAAGTATTCCTGCTGAAATCATTTTCATTGCCTCCCTCTATTTTATGGTTGCAGAAATTCTGATAAAAATTTAGATGCATAAGAGGAGGAGCTTCATGTAGCAGAACACTGAGATCTATCTGATGTGACGAAGGCTACTGTTAATGAAGGAAAAAATCAAGGTTCATTTATGCTATAGTTTGTTTTTTACCTCATCCTTCCATGACATCTCAATATATTTTAGTCATTGCATGAGGTAATTAACACTGCTTCTTGAACAATCAAAGAATCCTGAACATGTACAAATTGCACTTAGGTAGCTGAGAGTAGCAGGAACCTCTCAGCTGCTCCCAGGAACAATGCAAGGAATCAGGCAAAAACATGCAGAACAGGAAAATAGGCATAAAATCAAAAAATACTCCCTTCTTCAAGGAATTATGTGTGATGGCAGAGGGTATAGAAGTTATCGCCTTGTTTCTTGCTGCAAATCTCCCAATCCCTTCAGTGCACTTATTTTCAAGAGATGAAGCCCTGCAAATGAGTGAAGGGGATGGGAAGAGTTTTCTGCATTAGAAATCAGTGGGGAGGAAGAGTCATAAAGAAATATAAATATTGTTTGAAGATGTAAGTGATCTTTTCTCCTGCTCCTTAATCAGAGGTATTTGGAAGCAAAGAGGAATACTAGAGCCTAGACTTCTTTTTTAATCTTCTTTCCAGACTTGTGATGACAAGACCTGTTATTGCTGTGCTCTGAAAATCCTACCAAGAGCCACACCACATCGCCAGTTCACTACTCACAACTGTTTCCTAGTAGAAATAATGACTGGAAAGACAAATAAACATCAAGACAGGCAACTCATAAGGAAGTGGAGCACAGAAGCTGAAATAAACACCTTCACTGAAGCACTAAAAAATAAATAAATACATGATGAACAATTCATGGAAAAGAAAATCAATAACTGAAAAATTGAATTTACAGTACAAGCAATTTGTATCTAACATGACAGCTCTGAAGAGTAACAGAAAGAAACTGTAAACACGTATGGTATAGCAAGTACCCAGTGATGTGAGGCAACTGGATAGACATTCATATTTGTGCCTTATCTATAATTCACGATTACCTAAAATCCTTGAAGAGAGAACGATGATCCTGCTTCACAAGCTGCATGTCCTGGTCTAATAGTCCAAGCACACATATGTGGCATGATAAAGCAGACAAAATGTAAGTATTTCAGGCTCAGTTTCAGTTTAGCATCATCTCTGATATTAAAGTAGTTCCAAGTGAGCCCAAGTGAGAACTGCAATGCAAATATGAAGCTGCAGGCAAGTCTAGACTGGCAGCTGACAATCTCAACAGAAGAGAAAGATAAGCACTACACAAATGGTGGATTACTGTCACCTGCATACTGATGGAAAACTCAGGCTTAGACAGGTTACATTTCTTGTCAAAGTCCACTTGAAATTCAGTGTCAGCCCTTGAAAACGAAACCAAAGCATTTTGAAGAGACAAGCAGGTTAATTAGGAAAAACAGAACTTATTTGTGCTCAGCTGGTGCTTGTATTTGAAAGCAAAAAGAGGAGAGTTGAACTGGCATTTTTATACCTTATCATCTCATCAGGAAGAAAATGGAAGAATTCCTGGTGAGATCCTTAAGTTCTCTTCAGAGGTGATTTATCTGTACTCATTGTTCTTGCAAAACCATTACGCTCATATTTACTTAAGTACATTACAAATCCTAAACATTTTAGAAAACAATTAAGTGCTACGCTAGGAAAAAAAAAAGACAAAAAGTCATCAAAAACATATTCAAAAAACAAAAAGTATAAATTGGGAAAATTGGAGATCTGACCTATACGAGGAATTAGTCCCCTTACCAAGCTATCAGTTAAGACATCTCTTCCACAGGTAAGGACTGCCTTGTTTCCTCATCATCATATGAAGGAAGCTGCCTTTGGGAAAGGATAAAGATTTACTTCAATCTAGCCTCAAGTTGTTTACCAGGGCTACAGTGTTTGAAAACGGATCCTTAAACCACAGCCTGAGACTCTCACCCTTCACGCTAATTAATTTTTAGGAACAACATTTTTATGCTTAGGTCTAAGTGTTCATAAGAATGCAGATACTAAGTTCATCCTTCTGCCTGTGAAGTTTAATTAAAATGTAGTCTCTCAGACTCCCTCTGCCCTCAGTGAGCTTCACAATAACTTCCTACTTGCATAGTATAAATAATAGCACATACATAACTCCTACAACGTTCTCAATTCAAAAAATAAAACATCTGACACCTTAAAAGTATATTGTTGACTTAACATTTGGCATGCATAGTACTTTCCCTATCTGTTCTTTGTTGTCATTTTTCCTATTACAGCCATGACATTAATCTTTTAGGTTTGCTGTATTAGTTTAACACATATCTACAAAGGCTCAATCATATATTTGTTTATTTTCTTTAAATATGTCCCTGCACAGTAGGAAAAAAAAGATGAGATGCAAGTTACACATCATTCTTGCACGGGTAAAATGGGCAGAAGTAGTCAATTAAGTAGGAATTTATTTTTTTTTCCAAATAGAAATAATTTAGGGAATAAGAGAAGAAATACATATATTAATAACCTTAGTAAATTCAGTAAGTAGCTAATTATTATGGCAGTCCTAATTACATTATCAGTAAAATATTTTCATTTGCTGAAGCAACTAATGGCAGACCACAGTGTTTCCTCCCAGAAATGACATTTACACCTATATTTTAAACCTTTGTAGAGAAGATTACTGCATAAAAGCAATAACATGAGCCACCCTATACAATCTCATTCTGAATAAAATCCAATGATTTTATTTCATTTAATGTAAAAATCCTTCCTGTTGATGTTTTCATAAAGAGTTCAGTCTCCAGTCAGAAAAATTTAAACCCCAGAGGGAACTTCTGAAGCATAAACAGGATTAAGATTCCTTGATGCTTTTTATAAAACACATTTCATATCCCTAAGAAGAAAAATTTCAGTGTATGAACAGTTCCCATAAGTCTTTTCTATGCAGATGCTTTTCCTTTTAATCCCAAAGCACAAATACTGTATAAACAGCAATGACAGAACTTCAGCCTTCATAATGTTGGCTTATAAAATAAATATTAAAGATCACATAAAAGCACACTTCCCATCATAATAATGTATAGCAGACAGCAGGCTTTGGTTCACTTCCTATGGAAAATGTGCCAAACATGCTTTTCTGTATAAAGTACATAGCTGAGAAATTCAAATTGTGAAACCTTTGTTCTCCTGCATGCAAATTGCCTGCTCAGTGTTGTGTGCCAGAAGGGCTTGCAATACCAAAAGGAAAGCAGTCAGGAGGAAAAAGAAACAGCAGGAAGCGGGATGTGAATTTGGTGTTACTCTAAAAAGCATAGAATATATTTAAAATGTGAAAATCAATGAGATGCTCAACTGGATACGCTATTGCTGCAACTACCAGACGTAGCAGGTGTCTCTGGAACTGGGGCAAGCTTTGCAAGATTGCTGCTATCCATCCACAGTGGGGCTCACAGGGCAATAACCACAGTGACTTGCTGGTAAAATACCAGAAATGGCTGCCTCCTGGTAAACTCCTTGCCCTCTTCAGAAATATTCCACAAACAGACATGGTCACACATCTTCCACACAATTTCCACCAGAACCCATTCTGACAGAATAGAATTGTCCTAAATCTACATGGCAGTTTGACCCTAAAAGTATATGGCAAAATGAAAGTTAAAATTTAAGGAAGAGAAAACAGTTGAGAAAATGTTCTTTTTCTCTAATAAATAAATAAACAAATTTTCTATTGGAAAAAAGTGCATTTAAAAAGCCAATGCAATCCATGGATGGAAATTTCCAGTTTTGATAGCTACAGCAGATCTGAGAGTCTGAGAGAGTCCTCTGCCATCATCATTTGCTCTGGTGACACAGCTACAGCAAGTTTAATTATCTGAACCAAATTTCCACTTTGGATTAGCGTAAGGCCACTGAGCAAGCAGAGAAACCACTTCAGAGCTTTCAACTCTGCTCAGGTTTGCTTCATGCTCATTGCAAAAAGAGACATTTTCTTTCCTAGGCAAGAATGCTAGAATTTCCTAAATTGAAAGGTATCTACTTGACTGTACAAAGATTTTTAGAGGGGCTTTATCCCTAAGAGGCTTACGTTTTAGATAAGGTCACGGATGGCACGTAAATCCTATCAGAAGTACACAGTCAGGTGTTTAGCTTCAGTAGTTTAAACTCTGCTGATACTGGTTCTACAACTCAGAAGAATATTCCACATCCATATGTATCACATGTATTTTATGTTGGAGTACTTAAAAAAAAGAAAAAAAAAGAAAAAAAAAGAAAAGAAAGAGGTATTTGACCAAAGTATCTCCTGTATTTGTAAGAAGCGTCTTTGACTATTCTATTCGTCTTTTTTCAGATATGAAAAAAATACAGAAGAACAACTAAGAAGGAAAGGCTGAGTAAACTGATTCTCTTCAGCCTGGAGAAGACTCAGAAGGGATCTTATCAATATTTATAAATATCTGAAGTACAGGAGGCAAAGGGACAAGGCCAGGCTCTTTTCGGTGGTGTGTGGTGATAGGACAAGGGGCAGTGGCAAAAAAAAAACAACACAGGAAGTTCTGCACAAACGTGTAAGAACTTCACAGTGAGGGTGATGGAGCACTGGAACAGGCTGCCCAGAGAAGTTGTGGAGTCTCCTTCTCTGGAGATATTCAAGACTCATCTGGATGCCTACCTGTGCGGCCTGCTGTAGGGAAACTGCTTTGGCAGGGGGGTTGGACTCAATCTCTAGAGGTCCCTTCCAACCCCTGCAATTCTGTGATTCTGTGATCCTGAGAAACAATTTGGTCAGAACAGAATGTGTATCAGCAGGATTTGTGTTTTACTTTCAGTGAGTAGTCATTTAACATGCAATAAAACACAAACAGGAGAAATAAACCAACACAATAGCCACTGGCCACAAAGGATAACTTTTGTGTGCTATGAAATTCATGATACTTTTGCAGGGAAAATCATGGCTAAAATTGTAATTCCTCAAAGAATTAACTTAATAAACTCACGTGACACTACTACACCCAAGAAAACAGCTTGCCAAAAAAGAAGAGTCAAATGCAAAAATCTTCAAGTCCTTTCCCCACTTCTCCAACAGCGTGAATTCATTGTGTGGCTGCTTATTGCATGCATGGGAAATGATTAATGAATAGTGAAACCCTATGTACTGTACAGGAAAATGTAAGCACCTTCTACTAAACAAAAACCCTTAAAAATCCACTTCATGTATATTGCACACCTCTGGACATGCAATAAAATCAAATTTTATAATGCAAGAAGCAAACTTCTACCCAAGCTTTATCTATGTCAAAACTGTGAACAATAAAGTGGTTGATGTTCAAGCTTTTCAAATCCAAACATATTTTGACAGGAGAGATAATGCCAGTCCTGATACTTCCACAGTATGACTGAGGTTATCTCTTGAAGTTCTAGATTAACCCTCATGTCTCCAGATGCCCCCTGCCTTTTTTCTGAATAGAGAAATGCATACATCAGTGATCATTATTACCTCTGAGAGACATAATAGTTTCAGAAAATGAACCATCAAATTAGAATTTTTTTATGCATTCTTTGCAACATTTCCATGCAGTTGCTTTGGTGTGAAATGATGGAGAATGCTCCAAGAATAAAAAGAATAAGGTTCCATTTATACTACACATCAGAAAAGGTAATTTGCTCAAAATCAACAATGAAAAAGTAAGAAATTGAATATTTATTCAAACTGAGACAGAATGACAGATATAATACATCCAGAGAAAAGACATGACTTACTAAAGACTGCAGATGTTTGAACTATAGGCTTGAACTTCCCATACAGGAGCCTATTTAAATGGAAGCCTACGGTGCATGTTAATTCTGCAACCCACAAGTTTCTTTTTATAATGTGAAAACATTTTTAAAGCTTGCTTCAGTGCAGGAAAATAAATGCAGAGAAGATCAGAAAGTAAATGTGAGTCTTTCAAGTCACAGAATCACAGAATGGCCCAGGTTGGAAGGGACCCCAAAGATCATGAGGTTCCATCCACCCTGCCACAGGCAGGGCCAACAACCTCCAGATCTGGTACTAGATCAGGTTACCCAGGGCCCCATCCAACCTGGTCTTGAACACGTCCAGGATCGGGGCATCCACAACCTCTCCGGGCAGCCTGTGCCAGCACCTCACCACTCTCTTAGTAAAGAGCTTCCCCCTGATGTCCATCTAAACCTTCACTCCTTCAGCTTAAAACCATTCCCCCTTGTCCTATCACTGTCTACCCTTTTGAAAAGTTGATTCCCCTCCTGTTTATAATCTCCTTTTAAATCCTGGAAGGCTGCAATGAGGTCCCCCCACAGCCTTCTCTTCTCCATGCTAAACAAGCTCAGCTCCCTCAGTCAATCCTTGCAAGGGAGGTGCTCCAGCCCTCTGATCATCTTTGTGGCACTCCTCTGGACCCTCTCCAACAGTTCCACATCTTTTCTGTGTTGGGGGCCCCAGACCTGGACACAGTACTCCAGATGGGGCCTCATGAGGGCAGAGTAGAGAGGGACAATCACTTCCCTGTCCCTGCTGGCCACCCCTCTTCTGATGGAGCCCAGGATACCGTTGGCCTTGCGAGCTGCAAGAGCACACTGCTGGCTCATATTCAGATTTTCGCCCACCAGGACCCCCAGGTCTTTCTCAGCTGAGCTACTCTCAAGGNTGGTTCTGTTCAGCGCTGCCGGGTGTTATCAGCCATGTTTTCTTTCTAGAACCAAAACACAGCTTTGTAGCAGACACTGAGAGAAAGTTTCAGTTAGAAACTAAGACACAAGGATCTCTTCTCCCAGTTTGTATACATATCTGGGATTAAGTCCATACTGCATTCATAGCAACTCTCTTCAGCAGTAAAATTTGTAAGCAGCTACAGAACTAGTATGTGGGGAAAAAAAGTTATTTAAAGAAAAAAAGAAGTTTCTTCTATGTGGATATTCTGATAAGAAGTTTGGAGATTATTTGTTTTTAACAAACAAGCCATAACAACAGCTTCTGAATCACTCCATCTCTTTTTTCTGGAAATTTTGTTTTTTTCTTCCAAGAAGATATTAGACCCTCATTTGAAAGATATCATGGCAGGATGTAGCTGAAATAACTCCAGTGAGAGCTAGTAAATCACTCACATCTCATTTACAGTTTTGAAGCTTCTGAGAAAGGAACAAGAGAAGATGAATTTATGTCAGGGAAGAAGTTAACCCTTAGCCCTATCTTTCCAAGTTTAAAATCCATTTCTAGTCTTAGTTTGTTAGTTTTTGATTAGTCACCTCTGCTTTAAAGCATTTTTGCTTTTTTTTTTCCTACCTTCATCTTCTTTTTTTCTAATTCTATGTTCTCTACTTTTATCTATATTCTCTTCATTTTCATTTTCCTTTCCCAGTCCTATCTAATCAAACCTAGCATCGTCCCTCACATTGCTCATCTTTATCTTGCACCATGTGATAGCTTTCAAGAAAAATATGCAGCAGCCTAAATGCCTCTCATTAGAAATTTACTGGTCTTCAGGATGTGCTACCAGGTCTCTAACATTATCCTAGGCCAGATGGTGTCTACAACACCCACCAATTTTATGAACTACCCATTTCGCCTTCAGCTGCTACCCTTCTCACACCTACAGCTTTCTGTTCTAAAGCGCATAGATGCCTTTTCATTTTAATTTGAATTCTCTCCTTTCGTCAATTTATCCATTCCAACCAGTTCCTCCTACTTAGACACCAGGTGTGAAATATCTGCCTTGCTCTACCTGTTAGCACGCCCTGGCTGTGTACCCATACCATCATAATTTAGTTTCTGTCCTTCAGCTTCCAAGCATGCTGTGGTATTCCAAATTTTTAAAAGAATGTATATAATTTAATATGACCTCTCTCTTGATGACTTTGTATGCCATTTACTACATTGTACTCCGTGCCTGTTAGAGCCCCAGGTATGGCAGTGGAATGCTTGACCAACACCTCCATTAAGCCTCCTAATTAGCTGCAGTGATTTCATTCTACCAAATTTCCATTACCAAAGACTTCTTTATCAGAACTTTTTATTCCTAGTTGACAGCCACATTCCCCATAAGTGTCTGTCTTTCCCAATTACCTTTTCCCTAAATACCAAAATATTCACAGCTTTCAAGCCTGGAGACTGCATATGTCCAGACAAGCAAATGTATCTTTCAACCTGAGACCTCTGGTCGGCAGGATTCCTTAGTGACATCACGGTTTCATGATCAATTTAGATGTACAGCTCTCTGTATATTAATTTTAAGCAATTACTATATCAGTAGCTCATTTGTCCAACTGGGCTGAGAAGGAACTTCAGTGTAAGACTGATTTGTGACTGTCATGTGTTACCAATGTTCCGCAATGAGGTGTTTTCAGATAAAAAAGAAACACTGCTCATTTTTGCCTGATGTCCGTTCACAACTCTAGCATTGATATTTACTGCAACGTTCAGCTAATCTTTAGCTTCTTGCTGTCATGTTGATAAAGTTTTCCTACTTTTCTGGTTTATATATCAGTATCAATAATGTCACAGGGGAGAGATTTTATGGAGCATCAACAAAAAAACGTTTCTTACATTACCTTGCAATTTCACATTTCAGAAAGTTCTGCAATTTATCTTTAAACAGAAAAGAAAACCTAATCTAAACAGGGAAACAGAAAAGCTACACAGCAATTTATCAGGAGATGCTTACAATAATACAATTTCTAAAAAAACTATCACCAGAAGTAGGTCTCCTATATGTATATATATATATTGCTTGAGGTCAGTTTTTTAGTAATATTGTTAATAAACAGGAAAAAAAAAAGAGAAAAAAAAAAGAAAAAAAAAGCCCTCATCAACACTCTTTCTCTCCAAGTAGGTTTATATCACGAAACAGAAGGCTGAGTCAAATTCCAGGCTATACTTCTACAGCAGATTCAATTAGCTATTCACAAAGGATTATTTTCTGATTTTTGACCTTTGTTCCCTTATGTCTCATATATTTTTCTTAACACAGATTTAAACAGAGGTTAGATGTTTCCATTTGTAGAGCTGGGTTAGAAAATATGTGAAGGGAATGGCGTGTTATGGTTTTTTTCCCCATCATCAGCTAGAAGATTATGAAACAGCCAATAAGGAAACACCACAAGTGAAACAATTTTGCCCTACCATTATCACAATTTTTCTCATAATTAATCTCATACTTATTTTTCTCATTTAAATAATATTTACTGTTTCTTCTATGGCAGTGACTTGTGAGCTGCAATCAGGAGCCCACTTAGGAAGCTACTGTATACACACAGAAAAAAACACAGTCTGTTAGTCTTACATAATACCAATTGCTCTTTCTTGATTCAACCTGACTCAAGAAACAGATAGCTTATTGCTTTTTAACTTGACATTTTTTTGCTTCCCTCAGTATAACATTCACCATCACCTATAAATGCTGCATCCTTTCAAGGACAATGTTACACAGAAGAAACACAAGAGAGAGAGAACTGCATCAAAAGTCAGAGTCCATGGGATGATATGGCTGCATGAGATCACAGGTCTGTGATCTACAGCCCAATTTGATTGCCATTGGTCTTCAGCAGAAAACAGCCACTTATGGGTGAACCAGAACTAGAAAAGAAAATTAATAAAACTAAAGCATCTGGGACAGCAACAAGCTTTAAACATTACTTCTAAAGTTCAGCTATCATTGCATTGCTTTCTTTACTGTCAATGCAAAATGGGATGATTTGCAAAGGCTACAACTAATTCTTATTAAAAAAAAAGTAGTGCATCTTTAAAAATTTCTACCAGCTGTCAGTGTGTAAAACCGTAACTCCCTGTAAAAGGGATAATGGAATAGTGCAAAATAGTTCATTATTTCTGCTTTACTTTTCAAATGACAAGCCACCATTTGAAAATAAACTAATTTGAAAATTAGGTCATGGAAGGAATTGTTGCTATTGTCTCCAAATCGCTTTGAAGTCATTGTTTGCCTTTTGATTTCTAGGTTCTTGTAGGTGCCACTCTGAATATTGCAAATTCATCTTCTCCATTGATAAGCATATGCACAATATTAAAACATGCTCCTTACAAGTAATTTCACATTTTTTTTTTTAATATACTTGTCAATATATTAATAGAACTTAGTGCAGTAAACTCTGAGTCCGCTCCAACTGTTAAAGAAATCTGATAAATTGCCTGGAAACTACATGACACATTTGGGATATCTTCTGCCGGATATCAATTTTATAAACCAAATTTAACTGATTTACACCTTCTAGAGGTATTACCTCAAAACAACAATACTCAGCTGGCTTTTGTAGCAACTTAGGACTCTTTCCAGAAAAACTAACAAACCAGTTCGGTTTAGGGGCACTTACAGGAATCTGAATTGAATGCCTTGTGTTATCTGCCTGTGCATATCTGCACAGAAGGAATGTGGGTAACTTTCTTGCTGTTGATTTAAAACAGCTACAATAAGTTAGAAAGATGGCTCTTAAAACATGCAAACACAGATTATAAACTCATTATTACGAACCTAATTTACCTGTTCCTGGCCTTGCAGTTGTTTTTATTAATCTGTTCAGACGAGATTAGTTGTTTTACTCTTCATCTGCACTGTGACAAACTCAGAATCTTGCCTAATATTTCATGATCTTCACACAGAAATAATTCCACTAAAGTTTAGTTAGACAGATATTATGTCACATCTCAATAATATACATCTTACACGTTCTATCACACAGTCATGGTTCTTCAGAATGGCTATATACACACACAAATACAAATTTAACAAACCAATGTAATGATTTCAGTTCATGTAAATTTCATATAAGGCTCCTTACATTGAAGAATTCAGACCAGGTAGAAATGCACCAGGTACCGAGTTCAAGTCTCCTCTATAATTGCCAGTTGAAACACCATAGTAAGGATGGCACAAAAGCTGAATTTTAATGATCCCCAGCTGCAATTAAGGTCTGCCTGTGTTGGGTTCCCTAGTTACTCAAAAGGGCTCCATGACAAAATGACGTGGCACAGCGCGTTACTGTAAAGTTATCTTTCTCATATTGGTTAAGAGGCACAAATAACCTCCATTATAGATGATCAACACAATCTGTTCCTGCCTGTCAAGGGTTAAGAGATCAGGTTTTCACAAAAAGACAAGGTGACAATATTTAGTTTTGCATAAGTAATGTAGCTAATCATCGAAGTCTATGGCCCAGGACAAAGGCCACATATGAGGGTTGCTCCAAAAGTAATGCCTCCTATTTTATTATGTTGGGCCACAAATTCAGAGGCAGATGTTGCTGGTATGGGGGTAGAGACTGAAACTTCTCACCAATATTCCATTCCATGTTGTTGCCATGTGACAGATGGCAGCAGAGGGGCAGTCTGACCTAATGGCGGCTGACATGGAACTGCGGATGAAGCAAAGGTGTGTCACTGAATTCCTCCATGCGGGAAAATACGGCACCCATTGACGCTCATTGACACTTTCTGAATGTTGATGGAGACCAAACAGTGGATGTGAGCACAGTGAGGCAGTGGGTGCTGCGCTTCAGCAGTGGTGACAGCGACATTGGTTCATCTCCGCTGGTGCAGACTGTTACGAGCGCAGCATGCAGGCTCTTGTTCATCACTGGTGAAAATGCAGAGCTAATGGTGATGACTGTGTTGAAAAGTAATGTTTTGTGGCTGAGAATTTGCTCTATCAAATAACATTATTGTGCTCTTTGTATCTGTTGCAGTTTCCATGTAAATAAATAGGAGGCATTACTTTTGAAATGACCTACATATTTATTTTCTGCAAAGCACTCTTATCTCAACTGATGTGGCCACTTACCCTTGCCAAGCCGGGCAGTGCTTCCAACAGCAATGTTAAGTATATAATGCACATCATTTAGTACAGTTAGGTCTGACATATAATGCTTTGAAGTGTCAGAAAGGGGAATGTTTTAATTTTATCTTACACTGATGATGGCTGGGAGGAGTTGCTGTCTTTTGTTACCTGTGACCTAGGGAAATAGGTAGGTTCAAACAGTGACCGTCTACTTACCAACCTACTTATAGTAAATAGGAAAGGTTTACTAACCACCAGCACAGAGAATAAAATTCAACTACAGGAAATTCATGACTGGGGAAACAAGTGAGATTAAAGCCAGAAAGGTCCTTGCACTTTTATTACAGAGCTCAATTTTAAGTGCCCTATGGCACAACAAGTGCTCTTCTTGCTCTTCTGACCAATCCCTTTGCTAGTTTCTTACGAAGTGTCAAGTGCCTCTCTACAAGCAAGCAATCCTGAAAGAAGCATAGTGTGAGTTGCATCAGCAGCTTGTAAGGAAATGGCACTGAAAAGTAAGGAAAGAAGCAATATTATAGAACGGTTTAAGCTCTTAGCTTATTATCAGGAAGTAGCAAAAATTTGAATAAATTGCCTAACACTATTTCTGACTCATGCCACTACAACAACAAAAATGAAATGCCTTCAAAAAGCAAGCCTAATGCCCATCTAATTTAGACTAATTTTTTTCATATCCTTTTACAAACAACACTAATTAAACCAAATGGCTGAATCATGATTCATTTTCATTTTAAAAAATTTTCACGTAAATGATGATATAAAGCCAAACATTTCTCAGCTAGAAATTTACAGTGGCATATCATTTTTATTAGCACAGTAAAAGGCTATAGTCATGTTAACTGTGTATAAAATGGTGACAAGCTTTTTAATGTTCACCCATCCCTCCCTTTTTCTGTTACAAACCACGAAAATCATCCCTTTGCTAGCTTTTGGACAGTTGCTAAAAACTTTAATTTGCTTACCTCTCCCCACATTTGGTGTCAATTATAAACAGTCCAGGAGCAGTTACAGGGTAGATTTTGAGTACTGAGGAGACTATTTATTATTGACCCAACTGATTCACTTGTCTGCCTTCACAAAATTTGTGTGCCATTACTAAGGTACAATGAGGGCAAAAAGGTGGTTAGCTAGGCTGACCAGCGTAATAGCAAGGGTCTCAAGCGTCTGTGGCAGAAAAGAAAGAAGAGCTTATATTGCTCAAGTGACTCACTGCTTGGTTCTCCATATCAGAAGCTGATGCTTTGTTTCTTTCTTGGGCGATGGGAAGGGCTACGATGCCAACAGGCACACAGACAGCATCACACCACTGAGGTCTTGCCCAAACAGAAGGAAAGAGTCGCTGCGCTACCTCTCTGGTACCTTTGAACTCTAGCAGGCCAGCTGCACAAAAGAGGAAGGGTTCGCCTGATCTATAGCAACAGGATATACACTGCAGCTTTTGACTCTGATGCTTTCACAAAACTTCAGGAAATTTCGCATATTGAATCCCCTACCACTACCAACAGTAACCGAGCCCCTTGTAGAGTTGATTAAATGATGAAAAGAGAAATGATATTAGAAAAGACCAACATTACAGGCAGTAATGCCACAATCTACTCAGCAGAAGACACTGCATTGCAATTCTTGTGCGATCAATGAAAAGGGTCAGAAAATGTAATGTTAAAATCATACAGCAATTTTCAGTTGCTATTACTAAAATTATTGCTTTAGGAAAGTACCTAAGGTATAAGCATTCAAGAAAAAGATAAAAACATTATGGCTTTGCAAAGCTGGGATCACTCTGTTCCACCTGTCCTGGGGTGAGCTGAAAGACGACGTGTTTTACTTCCCAAGTCTGGAGTATTAACAGCCAGGAAAGCATCATATGGAATTTGGCATTCCTTAGTTTAAAAAAAAAGAAACAACAAAACAAAAAAGCAACAAAGAAACAAACCAGAAAATTGAATCATTAAAAAGAATGAATTTTCTTTTTGTACAAAGTAGCATCATTTAAAATAGTATAGTTATTGCATGTTACTCCGAAAATGTCCCAAATTTTTCTGCTACTCTTTTGATTTTTGCAGCAGAAAATAGCAACTGCCAAGAAAAAGGTATTAGTTTCTAAGATCTAGTGGACTGATAATTTTATAAATAAAAAATAATCTAAAGACACTTTTCTTTAGCACTTCATTTATATTGATCTTCAAAATGTTAAATACCTAGATATGATATAAACAGAGACTGAATATTAAGGCTTGAACATATCAAGAAAAGCATAAAAAAATTATATTTAGAACTAAGGATTAAGGAATTGTAATAAAAAGGAGCAACAATTTATGTTTGTGAAGGTCCAAGAAAAACGCAAAAATTATTCCAGGCCACAACATTCAAATGCATAATTTGTTGTTGTTCCTTTTTTGTTGCTTATTTGTTTTCCAAAAGCGAGCCTAAAGCTAAAAACACATAAATTTTTTGTTTAACAGTGGAATATAGTACATAACATTTGAAGGAATTCATGTAATGTCTTAAAATAGATGCTATTACATGCTATACTCAATTAGAGTAAAGAATAGAAAGCACTTTGCTTTATTATTTATGCAGATAGACAATGAAATTCGAAAAAAAGATCAAACATGCTGAATGTCGCAAATATATGTAAAACCAAGTGCAAATAGTAAATTTTCTTTCTACAAAGCGTGACAACATTCACGCTGAAAACAGCAAAATCATATAATTTGCATGGCTTTGTTTTGGCATTCTGCAGGAAATGACACATCTCCCAACACAAACTGCTTTTTGAAAAGAAGAGAATTTTAAATGCAAGTTTTTTATGTCTCAGTGCAAAACCCATCATTAGAGTTCACACTGGCATCAGAAATTATAATTATACCACAGGGTTTCTTGTTTCTACAGCCTAAGGAGTTCAGTACTTCTTGGAGTTGTTGAGCACTTCACAGCACTGATGTCAACCTTCCTAACTTCTTCATAAAGGGAAATGAAGCACTAGACATAGTAGCCTGATCACACATATTAACATGAAACAATTTATATGTAAAAGCAAAAAGACAAACTAACTCTTTCATTCCTATTCATTAAAGCTAATGATATCTTTGGCACGCTCATGCACTTCCAACAGTTTCTATTTTCTACTGCAAGCTTTCCTTGTCCTGAGATAGCACATCAGAACAGCAAAATAAATACCAGGGAAATCATTACTGTATACTCTGCTTCCAAATAATTTTGCTGATTTAGAGGAAGCTTGCTGTAAAATAGTTTTGAGAGTGAAGTACAGTATGTGCTGCCTAGGAGAATTCACTAGACAATAAAAACCATGCTAAAGCAAAGGAGAAAAAACAAAAGCTAATTAACTCTTCTTTCTTCGTAGATTGACATGAAATAAGATTTTGGAGCTAGGTATTAAACTAATTTAACAAGGAAACAAAGCCCATTGCTGTTATAAACCATCCCTCTTACTGTGTACCAAAAAGGTGAACTTAGATAATTGAAGATGATTTTTTATTTTTCCTTACTGTTCTCCTCTAAAAAATAAATAATAATAATAATAAAAAAAAAGGACACAAGGACTGGAGATAAGTCTACAAATGTCTAAATAACCTGTTAACATTTTTCTAAATTGACCATTTTGGTCATGGATATATCTTTAGTTTACAACATAAAGAAAACATGACATAAAGAAAAATTGGATTCTTTTCCTCACAATGGCTGCATTCAACATTTGTTTACTGGTAAATATCAGAAGGAGTTGAAATTAAGGAAAAAGCTTATGTTAATAGTTAATCCTTTTTTTTTTTGAGATGTTATATACAACACGTAATAGTTGGAACTTCAGATAAAATCATCATAAAACTGTAAGAAACAAAGAAATTAAATTCTGTTTTATAGGAGCAGACTAGCAACCTTAATTGACCTTCTTGAATCCTACATGCATGACTAGGATTCTTATCTCTTAGTTTTCTTCACGTTAGACATCCTAAAAAATATCCAACAGATCATTCAACCAAATAAAGCAAGGCACAGGACTGCAGGCAATGAGCTAGTGAAATTATAACTCCATCAAGCTCTTTAATCCATGCAACATATCACCAACATATGTACATCTTGTAAAGGTTGAGTTAGCCTGAAATTTTTCTCTAAGGATTACTCTGCCTTGTCACACCCACGTGACAAAATAAACTCTCGTGAATTTAACTACAGTGGAATTAATTCCTTTGTGTACGAAGGAATAAGTTTGGAACATAAAACTAGGATTTTTGGACATGCTGCCTTGTGCTGGCAATACACTGTCAGGATTTTAACTAGTTTTAACTGTTGTAAATTAGACTTTTCAGACTACGTACCTCCTGTCACTTAGCAAAACCTCACCCAAACGGCTTATTTAAAAATTAACATATGGAAGTCTATGTATGTTTTTTAAGCATGCATGGCACTGAGTATACCTTAAAGTAATTTTTTCCTTGTCATATTAAAATGCCATGGGATACAGGCATCAAAACAAAATATCCTTTCCTAAGTGTTTTCTTTGCTTGGTTGGTTGGGTTGTGTTTTACTTCACAATCTGGCTTCACTGTTCTGGTCCTTTATCTATCATACCTAAGGATAGAAAGAAATTCTTACATATTTACTGTCATGGGGACAGCTGGCACCTTGGTTTCGGTTTATTACAAATATTAAGTACCATTGTCCATTTGCTTCCAATATGCTTTGATGATACATGAATGTCTGAACAGTTTAATTTTGAGTTACTGAAAATGACAACAAATTCACTTAAAAGCTTGATGATCTGATGCTGTATCCTACAGAAACCAATGATATCCCACTGAAATAAATTTATCCTAGAAAATAATCTGGATGCTCAGTCTCTATTGTCATTCTTATTTCAGCTAATGTTATTCTAGCTTCTAAGAGGTGCTCATACAGTCAGAGATGGTAGAAAATCTAAAACCATTACAAATATTTGACAGGATGGATTTCTACCAGTGTAAGTAAAAAGGCTCAAAAGCTATCTTACCATGGCATCACAGACTGACTCAGTATACATGGTTCAGTAGCAAGTATCCCAGCACAGTGATGCCTGAGGGCTTCCAAAAGGACAGAAAAGGATTCTGTTGCTCTACCCTCCTCTCCTGGGGTTAACCTCTGCAAGCCACGACTCCCACATGCACAGTGAATTGCACTTCTACAGAACTCTGTCTTCTTAGGAAGTGAGTATAAAACATGTCCTTTGTACAGGCTCCTCGACTACACCAAAGAGAAATTCAACACCAGGCATATTGCTGCAGAGAATGCCATTCAGTTTAATTTAACAATATTTAGGTACAATAAAAAGATGTATAGACAACTCAATACCTTCGAACAATGATTATAATGTTACTGTTATGATTCTGCGGAGTATATGTTATTTTAGCAATGTTGTCACTACACTTCACATCATTGAAAAATAGAAGTATGTTATCATTTCAATGAAATGCACCATGTAAGTCATGTTTGCAAATTATATGGGCCTCCTCTAAATCCAGAATAATGCAACACAAGGAATAAAAAAAAGCTTTCAGAAGAATGACATCATTAGATAGCTACTCTGCCATTAGCTCCCTAACTTTTTAAAATAGCAGGACTCAGTTCAGTCACTATCAAATGCAAAGTCCACTTGGAATTCACTAAGTCATAAGCAGGTGTTTTAAGACCATCTAACCATCAAAGGGAAATCCTTAATGTAATATGTACTATTGTACTCAAGTTGCTCTAGAAACTATAATTTAGATTTTATTTTTTTTTTTTAATATTTTGCATCTGCCTTTTTGATGTGGCACTGGAAGAACAAAAATTAATCTCTTCCCATCACTTTTATTTTTTATTTTTATTTATTTATTTATTTATTAACTTTACACAGTGAAATCCACAGAACAGATCCTCAACAACACCTCTGCAGATCTCTAAGGTTCACTTGTCAAGGCAGTGGTCATTTTTTCAGCTTTTTCAGAAATATCATCTGAAGCACTTTTCCTCTGTGACCTGCCAAGTTCAGCTGAAGCTTTTTAGATTAACATTTGTTACAACAGATTTCCCAAAGTGAATGAAGTTTGATGTGATGAGAGAGAAATTTTTCTTCGAACGCAGACGTTCTTTACCTTCTTCTTTCTCAGAATAGCAGATGCAGAGGCAAAATAGCATAAATTATGATTGACAACAGCAGGAATAATTTATGCTCCTGAGCCATGTTTGTATGTAGCCAGGAGGGAGCTGTCTGACTGTATGAATTTTTGCACATCTTTCAGCTAATTTACAGATGCAGTGTAAAATTAAATGCTCAAGGACACCATAAATCTTTGTGGCACCCTCTGAAGGACTCAGGGTTCATAAACCAATGCATTGATTACACGGATCCATAAGAGTATTCCCTTCATTTCTGACAGATATGATTTTCATTTTAATGAAGTGCTTGAGAACACCATAGAGAGGGCAGATCAAGCACCATTCTCATAGTGTGAAATGTGTGCCTCGGTGCAATAAAAGGTAAGCCACATGCTGACCTCTTTTAAGAGACATCTAAGAATTTGTAGCCACTATTGTTAAATATGGGAGAACAGCAGGGGCACATATTACCTGTGATCCACCACAGTTATCAGGAAGTTTTATCACCATATAGATCTCCATCTGGTAATGGTACTAGGCCTTATCTTTTCTCATCCTTCCATCTTCCAGAAGCTATTGTTTATTTTTAACAGTCACTAATATCTCCTTCTTAATAATTGTAACTGAACTATTTTGTGAATAATAAGGGATATCTTGAAAAGCAAAGCCAGACTCTCACAAGGTTTTATTAGCTAAACTCCATAAATTTTGATTTCAAGAAGCTGATTTGCATTAATAGAAAATTTGGATGTTTACTTCAAAACACAATGCATAAAATGTCTATTTCTGATACTATTATGTAGCCCCAAAAATTTCCCCATAGATGACAATTTTAGCTTTCTGTCATCTTCTTGCAGAAACTCTGTTAGGGGAACAGTCTTGAAAGAAGTCCTAAACACTAACAAAGAGAATTTAAATGTCCATGGTAAATATGTTTTCTAGTTTTACATTTTCAGCCTCTCTCCTGTTTCTATTTTTTGAATGATCTGTGCTATATTTATTTTACATTGGAATTTTTCAAAGAAAAACTGTAATGTTACAAATACAGCAAGTGTCCAATAATTAAAAAGAAAATCACAGAATCACAGAACTGCAGGGGTTGGAAGGGACCTCGAGAGATCATTGAGTCCAACCCCCCCTGCCAGAGCAGGTTCCCTACAGCAGGTTGCACAGGTAGGCGTCCAGGCGGGTCTTGAATATCTCCAGGGAAGGAGACTCCACAACCTCCCTGGGCAGCCTGTTCCAGTGCTCCGTCACCCTCACCGTGAAGAAGTTCTTCCGCATGTTGGTGCGGAACTTCCTGTGCTCCAGCTTAAGGCCATTGCCCCTTGTCCTGTCCCCACTGACCACTGAAAAGAGGTTCCCCACCTCCATTTGCCTCCCGCAACTAAGATACTTATAAACATGGATCAGGTCCCCTCTCAGCCTTCTTTTCTCCAGGCTGAACAGACCCAGCTTACTGAGCCTCTCCTCATAAGGGAGATGCTCCAGGCCCTTTATCATCTTTGTGGCCCTCCCCTGGACTCTTTCCAGGAGGTCCCCTGTCAGGGGAGCCCAGAACTGGATACAGTACTCCAGCTGAGGCCTGACCAGGGCAGAGTAGAGGGGGAGGATCACCTCCCTCGACCTGCTGGCAATACTCTTTTTAATGCACCCTAGGATCCCATTGGCCTTCTTAGCCACCAGGGCTAAAATAAACATCTTTATTTTCTTTGAAGTACCTTAAAAATTGTTTGCGATCATATTAGGTTAAAACTTTTCAGAAAAAAAGTACAATTTTAAGATGCCACTTAAAACAACTGAAAAAAGTACCACAAATAGTTTCAATTTTTGTTGAGTCTGCTGCTGGTAGTATTCCCATAAAACCTTAAAGTGAATATTATTTCCATCCATTTTAACACTCATATTTTAGCACTTCAGCACAGACATTTCCCTACTCCTCCAGTGGCTGTGTAGTGGAGCAGAATCCATCAGCTTTGCAGAAAAAGGAAATAGTTAATTTTAAACTGAATCTCATCAGGTGAGAAATGTGGGAAAGCATCATGCAAACAACACCCAAACCACCACATTAGATAAGTAGGATAATGCAATGACAGTCTACATTCATTTTGTAGTCACAGTATAATTACAAACTACAAAAATCCCACAAAGGGCCACATTACTGGAGCCAAGGTTATTATAAGAAATAGAAGCATGTGGTTGTGAGAATGTAAGGTGAAACAAGTTAATAACTTTCTATTATCTACTGGTAAAGCTGCTACCTCCGTATGTGGAAATAAATGACATGAGAAAAAAGCTAAATTAAACAACTGATAATTTATGTGAAGTAGAAAAAGAGTACAGATGGTGATCCTAAACTGTGTATTGCGGCAACAACAAAAATCAGCTCCTTCTATTTGGAAAACACTAATTTAAATGGCTCCTTTGGAGAAATGCATCCTAAGCCAGAAAGCACTTGAAATCATTAGAGGAACATTATGGGAAGTGCTCATACTTACTAGCTGACAAAGAAATCCATGAGGGGTTCACCATCTATTTGTTCCAAAGCCTAACATGAAGAACTTGTACAGAACATTTCAAAGTCCTGGACTAGAATCCCTCCACAGCCTGACAGGTTTGACCTACATGTTTTTAGTCCTCCTCATGATTCAACCACAAAGCTACAGGGAATTTTTCAGAAAGTGTTGAATGCTCCACTGATTTTCTGACCATTTTAAACAAAAGAGCTTGAACAGATGGGAATGAAATATCCTCACAATACTAACTGAAGGAGCTCTCCTCAGATATAGACTTTCACATTTGCTATGTAAGAAGAATTGAAACAGAGGTTTCCTAACTAAAGGCTAATTTTCAGGTCATTGACCTACTGGATAGAGCAGAAGCCCATTTTTATGTCAGGTCAGTTATGGCCTTTTGTACAGCAGAAAAAAAAAAGTGTTCAAGCGGAGAAACATTAGCAGACTACACTGAAAAAAGACTGGCAGAAATGCATTTGTCAAATTGTAAGAGATTATACGAGGACTGCTCTGAAAGTAATGCATCCTATTTTATGATGTTGGCCCATTACATCAGAGGTGATGTTGGTGGTATGGCAGTAGAGGCACAATCTTCTCACCAATATTCCATCCTGTTTTGTTGCCGTGCAACAGATGGCAGCAGAGGGACAGTCTGACAAAATGGCGTCTGACATGGAAGTGCGGATGAAGTGTGTCATTGAATTCCTGTGTCAATGAATTCCTCCATGCGGAAAAAATGGCACCCATTGACATTCATTGGCACTTGCCGAACATGGATGGAGACCAAACAGTGGATGTGAGCACAGTGAGGCGGTGGGTGGTGCATTTCAGCAGTAGTGATAGCGACTCTGGGTCACCTCCCCTGGTGTAGACTGTTACACGTGCAGCATGCAGGCTCTTGTTCATCACTGGTGAAAATTCACAGCTAATGAGTATGTTGAAAGGTAGTGTTTTGTAGCTAAGAATTTGCTCTATCAAATAGTGTTATGGTGCTCTTTCTAGCTGTTGTAGTTTCCATGGAAATAAACAGGAGGCATTACTTTCAGAGCAATCTATGTATTAAGAAAGAATCAACAAAAACTGAATCTCTTCTGTAGTATTTTTCCAGTGGCTCTTTGCAAGAATACATCTAGTATCTTTCTAACATCTGGTTCCACAGGTGAGGATGTCAGGGCAATGTCTATTCTGCAAGTCCCAGAGGAGATAAGAAAACAAGCCAGATATAGAGCAATTCCTGTAAAAATTAACTGGCTTTGAGCACGCCCAAAGGCATAAGCTTGAACACCACAAATTAAACAAAGATTTTGTGAATACTGGAAGTGCCTTAAAGTTCTACTTACATTTTCTAAATGTATTCAATTACCTGCAACTCCCCATTCACTGTTTCAAAGACATTAAGATTTCCTCCTATATATTTTTTCTGTTATCATAAATAATCCTTTATTCAGTTATATGGATGGATTGCAATAGTTCTCTTCTAAGTTCTGCAGGACTCTACAGAATAGTACGTACCTAACTGTAAGAGATGTTAAATATTCTTAAACCTTGAAGAGTATTAGTGTTAGATTCACAACACAGCATGCAATGATTTTTCACAAATTGCTTACCAAACACCATGCAAACATCTACAGACATCACGGTTCAAAGTCTGAAGTGACTGCAATTCATCTCGTCTCCATTGGAACACAGGACAATTTAGAAAAGATTCATTCATTTCACACTATCGTGAAAAAATTGGCTTAGAAGCAACATGGCATTAATATATCACAATATATCTACGCAACCAACACAAATATTTTAATGAGAATGGGCTGCAGTCATAGAATATATTCCCAGTGTAGCAAACTCTTCAGGTGAAATGCCCTATCTTAATCCTGTGTGTTTATTTCATGCCAGCACAGATGTGCTGTAATGTCTGATAAGGAGCCCTGTGTATGACCTGGTATAGCACAGGACTGAATGAATTATAGATGGTAACAGATGATAACAGATAACAGATGATGACAGTAGTAGCAAAGATTAAGTATTTGCTTTCCAGGAGCATAGAAAAAGTAAAAAGTCAATATTCAAATTCAGTAAGTTACATTCTAGGCAAAAAAGGCCCCCACTTGGTAAACAGTATTATGTGATACTATAAATAAAAGCACTGAGACAAATGCTACCACATACTATTGTGACATCAACAATTAGGAACTCCAGAAATCAGTGGGAAAGGTTAAGGGAAACCTTAAGATGTTTATCTGATTAAACAATATATAAGCAGGTATTTTCATTCTTCCGAACTCTGCTGAAGATGCATACAGATGAAGTAACTCATTTGCTGAAAGTCCCAGAAATTTGATTTGAGAATGAGGTACATAATCTTTACCTTCTATTTCTACTAATGGTGGGAACACTCCACGAGAATAAGCAAGCAAACAGAACACTTTTATCTCTGTCTCAAAATTATCAACGATTCAATGGTTAGTATATAGCTTTCTCTCAAGGCTCTCACATCACTAAAAGAAAAAAAGATTTACTGAAAATCAACAGAGCTCCATGTCCTCTCAGGAAAACTGCCTAGATTGCTGCTGCATGAGTAAGTTCATACAGTATCTGCTCTAAGTTAGCTCCTTCTGTTAAAATGTACATACTTGTTCACATGAACTTAATTCCTTCTTTCTTAACTTGCCCTAATGCCAATTGACTAGGTGATAGCATCTACAAGTTAATCTAGCACTAAGACAACTGTGTTAAAATCCCATCACCTATAGTGCGGAACTGTTATGCGATGTTGTTGCGAGCATCTGCCAGAAAAGCTGCTCTAGATTTTCCATTCCAAGCTGAATTTTATATGCCAAGCTTTTTGAACCTTAAAGCTGACAGCTACCAAATGAGTTGTCACGTTCCAGAAGTGATTTTCAAATAGATTTGGAAAATCCTGTGCTTGTAAAACAGTTATTTCCAGTAAGTGATAAAATTTTAGCATCCATCATTATTTCCTATAGCGTATGGTCCTAAACAAATACAAACTATGAAGCTAATATTGATTGGAATAATCTTATTTTACCAATTTTCTTTCCCTCCTACTCCTCTGATTCCACGTTCTTTGTCTTCTAGAAAAAGTAAATGAGAAATGAGAAATTCTGGTAGCATCTCCTCTCAAATACAGAGCATGACAATCTATGTACCATTAGGACTCCCAAATACAGATTATTCTTAAGAGAACTTACTTGCTGAATGATTTTGAGAAGATCATTGACTGTCTCCATAACACTATATTCATTTAAAAAATAACAATCAACTCCTATTTGATTAAGTTGATTTTTGCTACAGAGATTTTTCCACTGAACATTGTCTCCTTTAAGGACTTGGTCAGTAAATTGATACCACTGACAGTATTTACAGAGGAAAAAAGTATTGAAGAGTGGATTAAAATACCTAACATTCTGTACTATTTATCACTTCGTTTACAACACACATATCAAACAAAGAAATAAAATGGAATGGAAAACTATACAATATATCTATCGTAAACCCATGAAAACCCAACTAGAATGCCTTACCTCTCCTTAAAAAATAGCAACACACTGAGATTGTTGTTATGGTTTCTATTTTCTGGCCTAATGATGCTTTAACACTATATTCTGAAAGGTCTCATTGCTGGGGTGTAGGAAGTAGCAACAGCAGCAGAATTCAAACTTGCGTTAACAAACGTAATCCCTTACCTTTTCAATTTATTTCCCTCACATGCTCCCAGATTTTCATCAGCATTTGTTAAATGCATACTAAGTCTTTTCAAAAAGAAAATCACAATAATCTCTTTTGGCGACACGAGCTGGCTGAAACCAGCTGCAGACTTGTTGATTTGGTGTCTCCAGCCTATGTTCAGACAATGTTCTATTGTCAGAACTTTCAACAGTATAAGACTACACGACAAAATGTTTTACTGGCAAAAAGGATTACTAGTTGTGAACGAAACTATTCCATAATGCCTTGTGATTGGTGTCCTGACATTTCCCAACTCATTTCTCTCCATAAACCCCAAACGATTCACAAAAATCAATGGCTACTAGCAGAAGAATACTTTACAAAGGTGACAGGCAACAGGCAGTGTAATGTTACCGTTTTTAAATCCTGTATGGCAGTGCAGATAATATTATTGTTGTATTTTTAGGAACAGAATGCTTTTAATACATATAAATGTATCTGGAACCCTACAAGTAAAAATAAAAATAAAATAAAATAAAAAATAGCTGTTGAATCAACAAAATTCAACATGTATACCACAGAGGAACAACAAGGAAAATATCTTTGACATCAGAGAGAATAAGGGCTACTCAAATGCATGAACACATCACCACTTTGTTACATATTCCAGTTCTTCACATGAAAAAGCCATTAAAGTGTTTCTTAATTACTTACATGGATACTTTTATGTGAATGCTTAGATGTGAGACAAACAGTTATCTTGTTAATGTAAGCATAAACCAACATGAAATCTAACATCCATCAAGAAAAGTACAGGCTACTTAGGAGATTATTTCTGATAAAGGATAGCTTCTGTTATGATACATTTGTAAACATGCCTTTTTAGACCTTTATATTTGCAGCACATAAATTTAATCATATTATTTTTCACAAATAGAGACTAGAAAAGATAGGAATTAGCTGAAGTTTAAAAAAAAAGATACAACATCAGAGAACAGCAACAGGCATGAAAATAGTGATTTCATAAATAATTGAAGAAAAATGATGAGACGAAGAATAGGATAGAGTCAGTTAACAGACTGACAATAGCAACTCCAAATTAACTAACAAAATAAAAATTGCACAGCCTCTGTACAGTCTCTTTCGAGACAGTATCCTCTTTCCTTCTGCTGTTTTCATTTGGACCTGGATGCTTAATCCCCTTACTGCCTCTAAAATACATCATTGATCATATAATGCCAAAATATTTTCCAAATTTGAATGGAAGCATACCTGAACAGTGCAAGCTAATTCCATGTATATCCAAGGCATTTATCAGCATGGTAATTTCTAGATGGTGGCAGCATTTTGAAAACAAGGAGGATGTAAGAGTTGTTTCAAAATTCAGTCACTGACATAGGAGGGAGGGAGGGAATTTTTGCTGCAAAGACTTTGATTTGGGAGATGTGCAGAAAAGAGAGAGTAAATGAGATTTTCTGAACCGTGCTTACGTGCAGGCAACCAAAGCAGGTGACTTTGATTCAGAACTACAGAGTGACAGTCTAGGAAGTAACTACGAAAATAGAGGCAGAAGCACTTTTTGTGTGATGGTTTCTCCAGCTTTTCTCCCTCTTTTTCCCTCCCCCCAAGTTCTCTTTGGATTTAATCATCTACAACAAGATAACCTTACAGACTCTTAATGTCCTCAAGGTCTAAACATTGCATCCTAGGGAAAAAGTTCAAAACTTGTGCCAATGTTATGCTACCATCAACAGAGGCCAAGTAGTTCTAAACCAAAAATAGAGCCATATATTTTTCATGTTATTAGTCTTCTTGTTAGAACATCTCAAACATTTGTCAGTCACAGCAACATTTATAGTATTGTGAAGCCCTGCAATTACTTTTCTAACATAAGGAAAACTAGAAACGCATCCAAAATCCATCTCTTTCCTGTAGATTTGAAGGAAATATTATTTTAGTCTTAATGTTCCAAACACATTACTGTATGCAAATCACACGTGCAGTAGAAACAGGTGCTGAAAATTAAATAAAATAATTTTATATGAGACAATAGTTATGTAATAACCTCAAGAATTGATTAGACAGTCCATTTCAGATTCAAATTCAAGGAACACTGTTGATCCACAGCAGCCATTCAGCCACAGAACTCCAAAAAGTGTGTTCTGAGGCCTTCGCTTTGGCATAGGTGGGACATGGGTAAAGCAAGGCTCAGGTGAGACAGAATGAATGCACGACATCAGGCAACAGAAAACATTTGCTAAATGTACAGGGCACAGCCCAAAAAGGTAATAATAATAATAAAGCCCAATACATATTGAGGTTGTACTACTTGTAGTACTGAAAAAAAAGTTCTAACTATTTTCCCTGGTAGTCTATGTAAATGAAAGAAAGTCCGAGTTTGAAGAAGGCCCCTGAAATGGTGAAAAGATGGTGAGAGAGGAGAGGGCAATCTCCTGCACAAGAGCCACAAAAATAAAATTGAAAAACACTTTTGCTCTCTGTCTTTTTAATTAAAAGCACACAAAATATAGGACCTGATCACCTGTGATCTTCAAGATTCTCGGAGCACTGTCTGTAAGAAATGACAGGTAAACTTTAGAAGGTGTCTTAAATAATTAGGTACCCCATAGTCTATTATTTAATGTGATCAGATGATGAGAGGTAATGAGATTTAGGATAACTTCTAAAATTAGTAAGTTGTAAGATACTTCTAAAACTAGGATTTTTACTGAAAAGTTCTTGAGAAATTTTGACCCATGACACTATTACTAGTGATCTGTGGCCTCTCCCAGCACTTTCTTCCCTAGCAAGAGAATGCTAATTATCTAGCTAAGTATCCTCAAGCCCTTCAAAGTGCAGATTTTGCCTCAGATAAGGTCCAAGCTTCCTGATACTTGAAATAAACTCTAACCTCTTTCACATTAAGGTTCATTACATAAGAAAAGTGATCTGATCCATTTGTCTTGAAGTATCAAATTCATTGAAGTTATAAGTATACATAGCTGTAATATTTCTAGAGAAAGAGTTTCTGAATTAAATTCTTGTGCTTATTTTAAGAGAGAGGTCAGACATCATGACCTGCTGGTCCCAACTGGCTAAGTGAATCTATGAATGTACATTTTCACGATTTGTACTGTTGACCTCAGCTTATTTTCATAAAATACAGTAAGAATGAAACTCAACATATCAGGGTTTTTATACCAGCATGAGTAGTAAGAAAATAAAATTATAATCGCTATCTGGAAGAAAAGCAGGTCAGTTGTCAGGCTCCTGATCAGCAATGAAATTTTGAGGTCATAACCTGTAACATAAAATCTCATCAATATTCAGTAATCTTGTGTATGTACACAGGAAAAAAAAAAAATCTTCACATGATTTAATCTATTCAAGATTTTTCTATTCTGTTTCCCTGAAGTAGAGAACAAGAACAGTATTAAAAAGAAAGAGGAAAACTAACTTGAATTACAAGCTCTAGCCAAGACTTATCACTGGAAATCATTTAAGTGCGCATTGATTTATTTATCTTACTAAATCCCTACCATGTTTCATAAATAAGCCCTTATTTCTAGATACGAAGCAGAAATATATATGAAGTAGCAATGTTATCCTACTGACATTTAGTCAGAGAGACAGATATTTTGAAGAACAAAATAGTCAGGGAAGTTGTTTCAGTTCACACTTTCCTTCTCTCTGTGACATATTTATTAAGAAATTTTGATTGAATTCCAATACATTCAGTGCTCGTAGCCCTCACTGACACCTGCAAAAGGCTACAGACCTGTCCAACAGAAAACACTTCAATCATTTGTAACAGATCTCATTTGCAGTTATGGCAAATTCCCTTCAAGCCACTCACTCACATTTGTGTTTGGTCTCAGTGCATTGGGAAGTTTCTACTTTAGTCTGTAGTTGAGGAGTATCTCTTACTATCGAGATAAAAGAAAACAAATTGACAAGCGTAACTACAAAACTATAGCTTTAATTTCCTGCAGTGCAACTAAAGCCTCCAGGACTTACTCCTCAGCAAAGAGAGCTGGAACCTGCAAATTAATCTGGCTGGAATTGCCTGAAAGCACAAGTAGTAGGAGATCATTAAGCCCTCAGCAGCCTAGGGTGATACATGGATTTTTTAGGTTATGGCAACTAAACGTGAACCCAACAGATCTTGCATGATTCAGAGAATGCTGGGATACAGTATTGTGTGCCTGCCAGGGTTTCTCCACACAAATATGTATCTCACACATTTATAAACCTCTAGCAAAGAGACACACGTACGCATCTGTTCCAGAGAGACGCATGGTTTCCCTGCAGTGCAATTACAAGCATGCATAGCTGCGCTCCTAACATAACCTAATAAATATGAGTTTAACATTGACCATCAACCTGATTGGGCTCATTCAATGAAGCAAAAAACAAGATCTACGTCATATTTTTCAGGAGAGTGCTGTGAGTGCTGTGATTGGATTCCAATGTTGTGACAAAGTTCTGCATTGCATGAGAATGACTGAAGAGCTGACTGCTAAGAAAGCACATGTGCAATAAATTTTTTTCTCTAATTTGTCTAAAAATAATATTTTTGCTTTATTAATTTTACAATAACCATTTTTTCTATCCTTGCATTTACAAATTTTTACAAAATTTGTTTGTTCCACAAAGACTAAGATCTCAATAGTGTTAACGTGCACTGCTAAAAATAAAATCGAGGGTATGAATTTTACTGCTTCATTGCACCTCAGTAGACATAGCAAAATTCACACAACCGTCTCACCTCAAAAACCAGTATATTTAGGAAACTAAGTAGAATTACTTTGCAAATGTTTCTTTTTCAAAAAAAAATCAATATAATTTTGTAATTATTAGATTGATTGCCACCTCTCTATTGAAATGCTGTCTGTATTACTTTATAAGTAAGTTCTACTCTGCATGACATTACTCTCAAATATTTTTCCAATCTCTTTTACTAGTTGTTCATAATGAGTTTGTTTCTTCTGCTTCACTTCTATATTACTTCACACTTTATTTTTTCTCTGTGGGTAACATCAATATTACAAGATAATCATGTCTTTCCCCCACTTTTAGAGAGTTAATGAAGTTGCTCTCCTTTGTTTCCTCATCCAGATCTTTTTTTTTTTTTTTTCTAAATATTCGTCTATTTGTTCTACATTAACCTGTGAGAACCAGGCTCCAAAAACTCTCTAAGTAAAATAAACGTACTCTATACTGCTTCATGTTATTGTAGCCCAAGGCACCTTAAATTTCATAGCTCTAATTTCACACACGATATTGTACATATGAATGAACAGCAAAAAAAAAAACCTTCCAAATAATTTAATGTTTAACCCTGCCATTCAGATAAATGTAATAAATAATTCCTTTATGAAACAGTGTTCATGAAAAAGATAAATACTGGCATTTTTTAGCAAACTTCTTTAAATCTCATTTTAATAGCAGCTAAAATCTCATGGCAAGGATAAGGGGGAGATCCCAAATCACCATGCATACGTATACCAACAAGTTCCCTGCAGAAAGTACTACTGAGACATTTCAGTGATATACAAGGGATGCTCCAAAAGAAATGCCTCCTATTTTATTATGTTGGCCCACCAAAGAGGTGGATGTTCGTGGTTATGACAGTAGGGGTTGAACCTTCCCACCAATATTCCATTCCATGTTGTTGTGTGACAGATGGCAGCAGAGGGGTAGTCTGATCCAATAGCATCTGACACGGAAGTACAGATGATGGAAAGGGGTGGAACTGAATTCTTCCATGATGAAAAAATGGCATCAACTGATATTCATTGTTGCTTGTTGAACATTTCTGGAGACCAAACAGTGGATGTGAGCACAGAGAGGTGGAGGTGATGCGTTTCAGCAATGGCAACAGCAATGTGAAAGACAAGCCAATGTTCCAGATGGCCATGCACAGCTGTCACACCACAAAATGAAGAGCGTCTCGATCAGCTCATCCATGCTAATTGCAATTCATGCGATTACAACCAGGAAACTGGGTACACAGCTGAATATTGGCTTCAATGCATTGGAAACAATGGTAGCAATGTCAGAATATCGCAAAGTTTGTGCCATGTGGGTCCCACAAATGCTCACACAGGAACAAAATATATATAACCCCATGCAACGCTATAGGCTTGGGGCAGATTGGCTTGAAGACTGTGTAGAGGAAAAGGACCTGGGGGTGTTGGTTGATGCTCGGCTGAACATGAGCCGACAGTGTGGCCAGGAAGGCCAATAGCATCCTGGCCCGTATTAGAAATAGCATANATATGATTTAGTAGCTTAGTGGGTAGGAATGGTGATAGGAGGACAGTTGGACTAGATGATCTTGTAGGTCCTTTCCAACCTAGTGTTTCTATGATTCTAAAAAGAACACTATATTCGAGTTGTGTCAAGATCTATTGAATCAATATGAGGTTGAAGGTGAGGTGAGGTTTCCTGGATTGCATCATTACCAGTGACAAGATGCGGTGTCACCACTATGAACCAGAGCCAAAACGGTAGTCCATGGAGAAGTGACATGTGAATTCCCCAGCAAAGAAAAAGTCCAAGACGCAGCCCTCAGCAAGTAAAGTAATGTGCACTGTCCTTTGGCATAGGAAAGGAGTGATTCTATTGGATTTCCTGGAACCCTGACAAGCCATTAACTCACCACTACATCACAATGTTGACTAAGGCTGAAGGCTTCCAGAGTCAGGCCAGAGAAGAAGACAACCTTGCTCTTGCAACATAATGCCAGGCCCCATACCAACTTGAAGGCCGTCGAGTACATTTCCAGTCTTGACTGGACTGTCCTACCACACTCACCGGCTAGTCCAGATCTGGCACCTTCTGACTTCCATCTCTTTGGGCCAATGAAAGATGGACTGCATAGGCAACATTTTCCTAGCAACTATGCCATCATCGCAGCTGTGAAACAGTGGGTCACCTCCACTGGCATAGATTTTTACAAGCACAGCATACAGGCTCTTGTTCATTGATGGCAAAAATGCACAGCTAATGATGGTGACTGCGTTGAAAAATAGTGCCATGTAGCTGAGAATATGTTCTATCAAATAGTGGTATTGTATTCTTTGTATCTGTTGTCATTACCATGGAAATAAATAGGAGGCAATACTTTGGGAGTGACCTAGGTATTTTAAATTACTTCTAGGTTCAGACTGTATAACACATTTGCTTCTTAAAAAATTTGGGCAGCAATGTGCACAGGTATAATACCACTGAATAGTACAAATACTGTACCGAAAAGATGGTTTAACCGATAAAGCCAAGCTGCTTTTGGCAGTGCGTCAAGTAAATGACCATTGTGGCTGATCACAGCACACATGAATAAAATCTCCTGCTTCAAGGAGATTGTATTATCTTCTGTAATAATAAATAGACAATATACAAGGACTATAAGCAGACAACAATAACTCAAAACTTAGAAGAAAAAAAAAGGGGGGTGGGGGGGAAGGGGG
>WBMW01002341.1:708834-721678 GCA_013396635.1 Penelope pileata
AAAAAAAAACAGGTGAAAGGATTTCCTGACAGTTTGTGGCTGGTGGATTAAGCAGCATCAACCCTTCTGTGGGAATAATTCTCATGCAAATTTTCCTGGCTGGCTGTTGGCCTGGCAGGAAGCTCTTTTTCTAGGAACAGTAGTAGGCATCTAGGAAATCCAGGAAACAGATGGATCAAAACACATTTTTGTGACATCACTAAAAGCATGCTATAAGGAAAATTCATTCACACTTTGCATATATCATTTAGTAAATATACATTATACATGTATATAAAATCAAGCAGACATGTAAAAATCTATTTCTTTAAGCACAAGCTAAGAATTTAACTAAAAAGTTTTTAGAAGCCTAGCCCTGCTGAACACATGGTAAGACTTTGCCATTATCTCTACTGAATTAAGGATACACCCAACAGCTCTTTATTAAATACTATACTTCCCTCTGTGTTTCTAATTAAGACTTTGTCATAATGTTCACTGACTTCCTATTTCAAACTGTATACATAGACTTATACTAAACCTAGACAAAGTGTAATTCAATTGAATTGCTAATGCATGTCCTAATAAACATAAGGCACAGAGTTCACTGGATCAGTGGCTGAAGCTCTGTTTAAACTGTCAGACACAATGTTAGTATGGTACTAGCGCAGGATTACCCAGATATCTTTTAAACTACCAGTCTGCATACCAGGGCAGCACAGATTCCAGTGCAGACTTTATCCAGTTGAGTAAATTTCCTCATGAAAGAGACATCCACTGAGAGATATGTTTTGTACTGGCATCCCACAGAGTGCAGAGTGTACCTTTCACACTTATTTCATATCATGAATTTTCAGCTTCAAATGACAGAGAAGCATCTCTAGGGAATGTTACAATTATCTTCATACACTTTTTGCTACTTTCTTCCACTTTTGTCCTGTATTTCCAGTGAGTTTTTAACCTGCTGTGATTGTCTTCCCTTTTTTTATGCTCAAAAACAATGGTCTACTTCAGAACCTCTTCATCTGAGGTACTGATTACTGAAGTCATTTTCCCATGAGTTACAGATCAGGGTAGTTTCTGAATTCTCACAAATACGTTGCATCATATACATTCAGACCAGCTGCCTGGTAGGCATAAAACTGTGCTATGGTTGTATTCAAAACAGACAATGTATTTATTGTACTCTTTGATAAATAGAGTCAAGCCATTAATCTTTATTAGATAAGCAGTCTCTCAAAACCTAAGCTCATTAGAAAACTTAGAGAATTTAAGATTAACACAGCAGTGTCTCATGGTCATTAGTAATGACTTTAAGGCTCATTTTACATTATTAGACAAAACTGTGCATAACTTAGGCTAGTTTCAAAGTGAACGAGTATTGAGGAAAAAAAACAGCAAGTAGGTTTTTTGTTTCATTTTTTCTTTTACATTTTATATCAACCTGTCTTGATCAGACACACGCACCTTTTTTTTTTTCTGACAAAATTGATTTGACAAAAATAAATCAGCCTACTATGTGGACTTTAAAAAATTAGAACACAGAAGACTTACAGTACTTACACTTATGTAAGAAAGGCTATGTCCTCCTATGCGAGCCAACAGAATTTAAGGGTAGATAGGGTATGGTTTTGGAAAGTGTTTTAGCAGATGCAGTCTCAGAGCAAAGCTGTGAAATCTTCCATGTCAACGTCTTTTCCAATACTTATTGAATCCAGTATTTAAAAGCAAATATCAAAAAAAAAAATAAGATACAGACACTACACCGGCATAACTTGCATATGACACTACTGAGCTCCTTTAAAAATACTTGTACTTGTAAAAATGTCTTTGCATTATCCATGTTTTTAAATAATTCACACCATAGATAACCACATTTAGAAGAATCAGAGACAGATATGGGATGAGGGAGCGACTATGATAGATAAGAGGAATTATGTTGTTTGGAGACTGGAGGCTCTCAAACTTTCTCTTGCAGAAGCTGCATTACTGTTGAATCATCATTTCTTAAATAGAGAACCAGTGAGTTAAATATGAAAACAGTAAATATTTATTTTAATCCAGATTTTTAAATTATTAGTGCATGTCAAGTAGTTACAGAAAAACAGATACGTATGCCAGTAGAGGCACATTAAAGTCACATATGGAAGCAATAACTATTATTTTTATGTTCAATAATATTACATTACAGGTTACTTCCTTCATTTCATTTTTAGAATAAGGCATTCTTTCTTTCTTAATACAGTAAGTATGAAATGCATTTATTAGTAAAATTTTACCTAAGGCTGACAGATTTTATGACAATACTTAGGTATACAGACAAGCAAACTAAGTGCAAGCAAAGCTCTTGAGTAACAAGGATTTAGTACAACTAGACCATTAACTCCAGAAAATGTTGTGAGAAATTACCTCCTTACACACATGAAATTCTTTAAGTCTATTTATTATCCTTCTGATCTTTTAAGAACTAAGTAGAAATCAAAAAAATGCAAGATGCTTATTTTGCAAACAAAAAATTCAAGTTTATATTTAATCAACAAGTCAAATCCTTGTTCAGATGAAATATCTGAACAGCTGAATGTAAACTCTACAAGATCTTACAAACTCGTCTGTCTGAGCAAATTATGCCAATTCATCGTCTGAGCTAGAGGGAGAAGCCAACAGTAAAAAACCAAGCGTGCCAGGTATTAATAGAAGTAAAATCCAGAAAAAGAATGTCAAAACCTTGAAAAGAAAACCATCTCCTGGCTAGGGCTTTCAGATATGTTGTCACAGCATGCTGCAATCATCAAAAGAAGATGCAAGCTTACATTGCTGTAAAGGCTGCTATATTCAACACCACTTCATTTGCTCCAGCAGTCGAAACACCACATGATATGATTTAGAGTCAGTCACAAACTTAGTATTATCGCAAAGCAATTGATTACCACTGAGCCCAGTTTCAGTCCAGAGCTATTAATAGGCTTCACACATTAATCCAATTTAGATGCTTGTGTCATGTTGAGTTGTCACTTTACAGGTTAATATAAAATACAGTATTCAAGCAGAAGAGAAGCTTTAAAATAAAGAGAAAATATTGAGTCAGCCAAAAACAAGGGAAGAAGGAATTTTTTACTTTGTTTCCTCAAGGAGTTACTATCAGACCAGGCAACTATAGGAGATGACAACTGATCAGAAAAAACGTATTTCTATCTCATATGACACACAGCAGTTCTCAATCTAGCACTGTCAAAGCACCCCCTGAAGTTGCAGAAATAGAACTTTTCTGGCAGTGTAAATGCACTTGAATGAAGGTCCTATGGAACTCCAACAGAAAGGTAAGCCATGGAAGCTAGCATATATCGCAGGGAGATGAAGTAACTTGGACAGAAAAGAGATGTAATTCCTCCTGAGCTGGGTCAGAAACACATCTAAAGAAGGTCAAAGAAACATAAGAGTGATGGTGACATTTGGAAATTGATGTGGCATAAAGTAAATTAAGCTTTGTTTTCATTTATTTCTGTACTTTTTTTTTGTCTTTGTAAAAAAAGACAAAAATAAACATTTAAGTTTGACATGAAACTTCTATGAATTAAACATTTAAAGCTGTTTTTCTAATATCAAGCATTTGATATCTACAGAAAGGGCAATATTAAAACTGGGAGTGTAAGTCTTCAGAAGCTACCTGATATTGAAGGGGAAGAAGAATTTTGGAGTGAAAAGTGATTGTCAGAAAATCTCTCCAGCACTGAATAAGGTAAGGAGAGCCTCATCACAGCCTGAACACCGATGTGGTCTGTGAAATCATCTCACTTTGATTTCCTATCAGTTTTCATCTAGCAGGCCCTTTTAGTCCAAAGCAACCGTTCGTAGCTTATCATCTTCACAGAGCTGATCTCACAGGACTCATAACCTCCTATAACTGCACCTTAGATCTTGTGTTACCTGAATGCCGGCCTTTCTCTTAAGAATGGCAGTGGAAAGAGAGAAGGGCAATATTCATTTGTTCTCCAAAGATGCAGGTGAGAGGCATCTAACAGGTAAGCTGACAGGCTTACTAAATGCTTCCTGGGATAAACTGTCACTGGCTACATCAGGGAGAAAGTCTCTAAAACAGTGGAAAAAACAAGAGGTAATCAACGTGGAATTAGATGTTATGGGGCATCCAAACAGACTTCAGCCTTTTCTATAGATATTACAGCAAGAGGGCTACTGCCTCTGCTGAAAGACAGAGCTATGCCTTAGGCCTTTACATCTGCACGTTGATCATTCCTGAAAGGATGATCAGTGTATAGATCTATCCAACTGAACAAGTTAATGGGACAAGAGAAAAGGAATTGCTCTAGGGACACAATCTCAAGCTCCTGCAACCAGTACAATATCCACAAAGGAAGGACCTGATCAAATAAGCTTACATTTGTGGATATGCCTACACACACACATTCCAGTCTTGAACATGCAATCTAAGTATTAAAGCACACAGAGAAGGAAAGAACTTTGCTCTTTAAAGCAGATTTGTAACTCTTAGTCTATTAAAATGGAAACATAAAAATGTTCTTAAATGTATCTGCTCAGTCTTCAATTAGCAGATATGATGGAAGGACAAAAATACTACTCAAACTTCACTTGGCTGCAAAATAGATTAAAGAAAATGAAAAATATAAACCACAAACCCCCTAGTCAATTTCATTGGATTTCTCCCTTCCAAAAAATAAAAATAGTTTGTTCTTAAAAAAGTAAAACAAGAAAAAGGTAAAAAAAAAAATCCTAAAATCGCATTTATTTTTATGTCAAGAGAAGTCATTAAAAGCTTGAAACAGAAGCAAAATGTTTTGAGGATATACAGCTTGCCCTTAGTTCTAGATCTGCCAATAAAAACTGTAATTGAAAATTGGAAGAAAATAGTTTCAAATTGCCAAGTGACTAAAGCATAATTGTGTTATACCCAAGCTTTCTGAAGCACTTATTCAAATGCTCTAAGTTGACCATGAAGAATGTTGAGTGTTGCGTAAAATGGTGACAGTTAGGTAAGTGAGGTATTTATATCAATATTCTTTCAGTGAAATTAAAATTGATATCATTGTGCACAGTATATATGGGCACATAGTCCATTACAGGGAAGCTATAAAACTGTATTATTTGCAGGAAATCTTCACTTATGAGTTCTCACTTTAAGTATTTGCAATTAAGCAAAAAAAAAAAAAAAAAAAAAAAAAAAAAAAAATTTATTTAAAACAAAAANNAAAAAAAAAAGTAAATAGTTCATTTTAACACAGAACAGATATATAAAAGAAAGAAAAAAACTGACAGTTTACTGCTCTAAATCTACAATATTCAGTCTTAATATCATGTAAGTCCCTTTGCATCTGTCTTTATCACAGTGTTTTACCCAGTCGTTTCTGCTCTAAAACCTGATAAGCATTAATAGCAATGAATGATGTTATTTTTGTCAGTGAGAAAGTAAAATTCTAAGTTTATTGAAATTAATTGGGACAAATATTTAAGAAAAATTGATTCCTCCCTTCCTAGAACCTTGGAAAGCCTTCTACTAGAAAATAACTCTAAGTGTTGGATTGGCCAGTGCCCAGTATGGCACCAACTTTGATGAAATTTCTCTATCTGTGTGGAGAATCTTGAAGGTGGAAAAGCACAAATTTGAGCACTGCTGGTAAGGCACAGAAACATTTCATTCCATGCTCAATACACAAACTCATTTAGCAGTGTGAAGGTGCTGACATAGGCTTTAACGTTGTGACTCACAATATAAGGTGACAGAACCTATTTACTTTGTGATTCTCAGTCTCTTTCTTCAACCTGTTAAAGAAATACCATCCATTAAGATTGTGAAGTGTTTATTTCCACTGCTGACTGGATTTTCCACACCTATTTTCTACCTGAAACTTCTAATAGTGAAGAGTCAGTGAACAATTCAGCACTAAATTAGCACTGGTGACCTGTATATATAATTGCCAAAATTTGTACTCTCTAAAACTGTACAATGATACACCTTAGCCCATTACAGTCTCCTGGGCAGAAAAAACAACCACTGCACAAACACTACTATGAAAAATGAAAGCATAGATTTAAATGGGTGGGAAGTTGTCATGAGCTGGAGAAGAAACATTTGAAAGTATATTTAGAATTGTGCCAACAGTTAGAAAGTTATTTTCCATCCTATGGTGAAGTTTACTGCCTTTTTAGATACTGTTGAAACCATTTATTTCAGGAACAATAATCCCATGGGCACATAAAAAGCTGTTCTAGAAAGTGAGCATTATTCCATTTATAAGGGATCTGATTGTGTTAATTAGCAGGTAATTTCCCCGCACTCCCAGACTCTCCCAAGGCTGCACCTCTTCCTGTGGCCTAACTGATCGGTTTCCTGGAACCACAATTTAGTACTTAGCTTCTGTCTGGAGTAACAGGACATGGGAACACACAGATCTCTCACGTAAACAGAGACGTGAATGAACATGCCACTGAGCTGCAGAAATGCCATGTTTCAGCCTCAAGCTGTTACGGGATAGCACTGAAAGCACCACTTCAGAGAAAATGCAGGTGAGGAACAAAGAGGGGAGTGATCAATGATCTCATCAATGTCTATAACTGAAGGGGAGGATGCAGTAAAAATGGAGCCAGGATCTTTCTAGTGGTGCCCAGCGCCTGGAGAAGAGGCAATGGGCACAAACAGGAACACAAGAGGTTCCACTCTGTATATGAGGAAGCACTTCCATGCTGTGAAGGTGCTGGAGCACCAGCACAGGCTGCCCAGAGAGCTTGTGGATTCTCCTCCTTGAAGATCTTCAGAAGCCATCCAGACATGGTCCTAGGCTACCTGGGGCTACTCCAGGGCTCCCTTCCAACTTCAACTATTCTGTGATTCGGAGTCTGTCCAGGTGTCTGTGCTTCATTCAAAGGATCTCAGTACAGCTGGTGATCCTGAAGCATTTCAAATTCAATTTCAATTACAGTTACAAAGAGAAGTTCCCCTAAGACTTTTAATTATGAGGGAAAAAAATCCCTCAAGGCTACTATGCAAGAAGAAAACCTACTTCTTTATGTTTTTTACACACTTGCATTCCAGCTTTGATTTGATTTATTGGGTTTGTTATTGAAGATTGCCACAAATGAGAAACTAAAGCAACTGAGCCCTATTTGCATCAAAACAACTTCATTATGGTGCATGAAGCTTAACTCAATAGCTTTCCTATCATTGAAGCAATCATTACAAGCAATGGAGAGAGAAAGGCAGTTGGCGGTGAGAGAGGAAGAAATGGTGTTAGAGAAAGTACAATGTCTATAAGCTCGACTGGCATAAATGTACTTCTCCCTTTCTTCCTGCTGCGTGAAGACTCTTGTTTTCATCTAAGCTACAGAATATTTCAGAGAATATTATGTGATCTGACAGCCTGTCTTCAACTGGGTCATTATATACATAAAAAAAAAAAAAAGAAGGGGGGGGGGGGGAATAAAATACAGACACTATATTAACTATCCTACTTTCAGGAAGTTATATTTTTCTCTTCTTTAATTCTAATTTATAACAGAGGTATTCACTGAAAAGAATGCTTGATAATTTGCATCAAAACCTGACCTTTAATAACGAATTCGTATTTCAGGATGCAATGAGTAATCTTTGTACAATTCTGAAGCACTGAGCCCTCTCCCTTTCTTAGAGCTTATTTGTAGACAACTATCTTGCCATCACATGAAAGAATCATTCAGATCATTCAGCAAAATGCCTTACGAGTGCCAATGCCCACAGTTTGCTGGAGTCATGTCCCCATGAACTGCCTTGGGGGAGAAGGATTTCATAAACGTAAGAGTTCTGCTAAATATGTTCTGCCTTCCACTCTAGAGCTTTTTATTTGTAAAACTGTGATAAATCACTACAAGGGACGTGGAGTGCAATGACAGACACCTGTAAACACATTCAGTTCAATAGCAAATTCTAAGAAGGGGTTGAGAAACAAGCTGATTAAGTCTTCTGTGGCTTAGGACAACCTTATAAATACTTTGGTGCCTAAAAAAGACTGGTCACAAGTCAAAATCCAAAAAATATCCTAACTTGTTGCTCACATTGAGAAAAGGCAGCATTTTTAAAATCCTTTTCTTTAAAAATCTGCCCTTTTTTATGGATCTAAATTCCAAGATATTTCAACAAGACCAACCAGACAAACAAACTTTTAAAACTTTGAAGAAGGAGAGGATATTCTACTATTTCCAGAAGTCCTCAAGTAGAGTAGTAATTGGCATTTACTCACATTTAGAAACTTGGATGCTTTTGCAACCTTCCGTTTCCCATGACACACATAACAGCTAAGTCTATGCTCTAACAACACACTCTAAAATTTCTTACTTAATAAGGATTGACTGGGATCTAGCATGCCTGTACTGTTACACATTGTTGCATGCAAAGAAACCAAAGTTGGTATAAAACAGCTCAAGTACTTGAAGTAGACTAATTTGTTGTTTAGAATCATAGAATGGCCCGGGTTGGAAGGGACCCAAAGGATCATCAGGTTCCAAGTCCCCTGCCACAGGCAGGGCCAACAACCTCCAGATCAGGTACTAGATCAGGTTGCCCAGGGCCCCATCCAACCTGGCGTTGAACACCTCCAGGGACAGGGCATCCACAGCCTCTCTGGGCAGCCTGTGCCAGCACCTCACCACTCCCTCAGTGAAGAACTTTCCTCTGACATCCAGTCTAAACCTTCCCTCCTTCAGATTAAAACCACTCCCCCTTATCCTAGCGCTATCTATCCTTATAAAAAGTCAATATCTTAGTAGTCAGTAGTAAACACTGTAGTATTACCAGCATTAAAAGGGTTTAATAAGTAGCCTATACATTCTCAGTTTTGTCACTTTATAATTATAATCTTAGAATTTTTATATATCTGCATATTTATACGCACACACATTCTGAGACGCTTTAACTGTAAAAAGAAGCTAAAGAAAAAAACAATGCAAACCTCATCTAAGGTAGTCAAAGTTTATTCATGTAAGTGATGATTCAATATAATTTGTCAGTATCTAAAAAGCACAGTAATTCCTGTCACATCAGGTTATTATCCTACCAGTCAGCTCTGACTTATTTTCCACTAGCAACAACAACTGGATTTTGAATATATTCCTTTTCCTTTTACAGCTGCACATATTCACTTGCATAGTGATATAACTGTAAAGAACAAAGAATGAAATATATAGACCACATTTTTAAACAAGGAGGTGATATAAAAACATATTTTTGTGAGGAATTTGGGCACTAACCTGTCTTATTAGAGAGAAAGAACCATTTATGCATTTACTCTTAAAAATATGCCCCACTAGATTGTGGTCTTCAGCCTGCAATTAGGGAAGATACATTAATGCAGTAAAAGGAATATAAGTAGCAAGGAACAAAATAAGAACAACTGGGCAAAACAACACACATTTTGAATCTAGGGTATGAATTTCTTATAATTAAGTCTGTGATTTTAAAAATATTTGGCAAAGCCATTCTTCAAAACTATTCAAAACGTACTCTCTTCACAAACATTAAGCAAGAAAAACAAGCTGAACATGTCAAGTAAATTATGCAGAGTGATCCAGTCACTTGCGATGAGATCCAAAAGATACTTAAAGATTGTGACATTGAACATGGTAACAGATGCTGAGAACCCAGCTCCTGGAGCAGAAACCATCGCCCTTAGGCACCTGAAGTTATAAAATGGGTGGAGAAAAAAGTTTAAAAGTAGACCAGGCTCACAAGAGGAACCTCTAAGTAACCCGTGTGAACTACTCAACACAGAAGAACGTGTCAAATTTTTTCCATTTACAGAGACTAAATTGGATGGCAGAGACATGCAAAACCATAAGATTACACTCTGTATTGTCAAAATAGCTGCTATATTACAGATTATAGAATCATAGAATGGTTCAGGTTGGAAGGGACCTTAGAGATCATCTTGTTCCAACCCCCCTGCCATGGGCAAGGACACCTCCCACTAGACCAGGTTGCCCCAAGCCCCATCTACCCTGGCTTTGAACACTTCCAGGGAGGGGGCATCCACAACTTCTCTGGGCAACCTGTTCCAGTGTCTCACCACCCTCACAGAGAAGAATTTCTTCCTTATATCTAGTCTAACGCTACCCACTTTCAGTTTATAACCGTTACTCCTTGTCCTGTCATTATCTATCCTTGTAAAACGCCCCTCCCCAGCTCCCCAGGTTACAGTCATCAGATTACAACTCACATTTTGTTTCTGCAATTAAGCATCTAAACCACTAGAATATGCTCCATCATAAGTTTTACAAAAATGAGTGCAAGCCAGAGGGAAGAAGCAAGAATATAGCTATTCTCCTGTCCACCACCACGGACTACCACTATGGGACTATGCCCAGTCCAGAGTTTGCTGCTGTAAGGAAGACACCAATCTACTGGAGTGAGGCCACTGGCTCATCATATGAGGAGAAGCTGAGAGAATTGAGTTTGGTAAGCCTTAAAAAGAATGTTATTACTATCTAAAATGACCTAATGCCAAGTACAGAGGAGATGAGAAAAATAGCAACGTGCAGATGCAGAAGATAAAAAAATCTTACTAGATTTATGGAAAAAATCATTCCTTGTGAGAGTGGTCTGCCACTGGAAGAGAGCCTCAGACAGGCTTTCATACCTCCATCCTTGGAAATATTCCCAACTCAAATGGACAAGTCTCCAGCTGGACCTGCTTTGAGAGAAGCGCTGGGACTACAGAGTCTAGAAATTCCTTCCCACCTAAACTACTCTGTGATCCTATGACTAACCTCAGGGATTTTTTAAAGTAAAGTATTACTCATACACTGAGTAATTCTTCCTAAAACATTTCTTGATATGAATACAGCACTGAATATCCAGCTGCATCTCCCTTCCTCACACCTTCATGTTTCTTCCAAAATTGGAATTCTTTTCAATTAAAACGGTGGTTAGAGAAATCCAAAGCCAGTTATCCTTAAGCCATCTGCTTACCCTGACAGTACTTTTTCCTCCGTCTTCCTTGTTTCCTTATGTCTTGCTATTTCTACGGTACAAGTACGTAAAAATAGGTCTAATACAAGGGATAACAATTCAATACATTCTGTACTGATTGCTGATAGTGAATATTAATTGAAGTATATTGATTAACGTACTAGTAAATAAGAGCAAATAAAACATACATAAGCACCTCAATAATCCCATATAATTGTCTAAAAGAAGACAATCATTTTAGTGTCAAATAATACCTTAATTCACACACTCAAAATATTGCTTGGTTGCAAAGATATTCCTGTTCTTCTCTCTCTTACATGAAAAACAGAAGAATAATAAAGAAGAGGCAGAAAAATCTGGTGAAATAAAATTTCATTTTCTTATTTTAAAATCTGCAATTACCTGAATTCTTAAACAAGACGGGTAGTAAAATAAGTGTTATTAAAACTTTATATAAAATATGACAGTTTTAAAAGTTTAAGTGTTACAGAACAATGAAATGCTAGATAAATACTGGATGCATTTAGAAGAGATACAGTGTAGCATTATCTCACACTATGTGAAAAAATGAATTATTAATCTACAGTGTAGCTTGTTTCATAACCATGACAAAACATTAGTCTAAAAATGAAATGCTTAGACTTTTGCAGAAATTAGTTTAATATATCATACTACGAGGACAATATAATCCAACCACAGTATAATAAATAAATAAATGCAAGTGAATCCATAATTCCAGAACAGNCTTTGCTTCTCCTTGCACACAATGCAGTCTTTGCTTCCAAATCCCCTTCCAAGTGAATTTAATCGGAAGAATTCTCAAAAAAAACAGTAAGTAATTAGTGAAGTTCACAGAAAGCTAAATCACTTTGTTACATAAAAGAGTAACAGAAAAAGTAAAATCCACCATACAAATCCCATGTCCAAAATGGACATTCCTTAGCAGTCTCTAGCAGATGCACAAAACCTTACCTAGCTTGAGATGACAAAGTAACAAAAAGGCAAACCTAGATTCTGTCTTGCACCTATAAATGCTGTCATTTATTACGTTAGGTCCTTCCATCTTGACTTTTGTTCATCAAAAAAGCAGTCATAAAGTGTAGCTATAAGAACCTGACAAAGCAATCATGCTATTAGTAGCAAGATATCTACTTATGCTCATCTGAGAATGGCAAAATACTGACAAATTAAATAAATGGGAAAAAAAAAAAAAAGAGATAGAGACAAAGACAAAAACAAATCAACATGCCACATAAGCCAGCAGAGTAGACACAACAATTTATTTCACGGTTTTGCTTGGTATAAAGTAATCCTTTCTTTTAATATCCTTAGGTTTAGAAATTGATGACTCGAAGTCTTTCTGCACTACTAACAACTGTCAAGCGAGACTCAATAATTTAGCACTGGTTTGTCACATGACACTGACAAGTAATGTTTGATCTTCATCATCCAGTCATACGATGCCAAACAACATGATAAATTGGCAATAATATGCTAAGATGTAAGAAATGACAAACACTTCCCTCTATCTCTATTCCAAATGATCTTTAACAAGATAGTGCACAAGAAGATGTAAACTAAAAATATGGAAAAATGAATACAGCTATAGATTCAGATCATAGTTGATGACAAAGACTGGGACATTTCCTCCAGTGCAGGGCTCTACAGAACGTGAAAGTGAAGCTCTGCAGCGATCAAATATAAAATACGTGAGAAAGTTCTGNGAGGTTTTGTTGGAAAATCTTGCAACAAGCCTACTAATGCTCCAGCTGGTATCAAGGATAGAAACATCACTGATCCCAAGCAACTGCTCCCAGGGAAATGTCTTAAAATCTTTCAAGAGCATGCATAAAAATAAAAAAAATTAATAATAATAATAATAATAAATTAATTAAAAAA
>WBMW01002341.1:721844-752173 GCA_013396635.1 Penelope pileata
GAGACAAAGACAAAAACAAATCAACATGCCACATAAGCCAGCAGAGTAGACACAACAATTTATTTCACGGTTTTGCTTGGTATAAAGTAATCCTTTCTTTTAATATCCTTAGGTTTAGAAATTGATGACTCGAAGTCTTTCTGCACTACTAACAACTGTCAAGCGAGACTCAATAATTTAGCACTGGTTTGTCACATGACACTGACAAGTAATGTTTGATCTTCATCATCCAGTCATACGATGCCAAACAACATGATAAATTGGCAATAATATGCTAAGATGTAAGAAATGACAAACACTTCCCTCTATCTCTATTCCAAATGATCTTTAACAAGATAGTGCACAAGAAGATGTAAACTAAAAATATGGAAAAATGAATACAGCTATAGATTCAGATCATAGTTGATGACAAAGACTGGGACATTTCCTCCAGTGCAGGGCTCTACAGAACGTGAAAGTGAAGCTCTGCAGCGATCAAATATAAAATACGTGAGAAAGTTCTGTAATTTTGATCTGATAGGGTAAGTTTGCTCCACCAGTACAAATTGCTCTGTTTATCGAGTTATGGCTGCTAAAGCCAAAATGTGTGACTGAGCCATGAAAGAGAAACATCCAACTCTAAAAAAAAATCTCAAACATTTGACTCTCAGATGAGTCATCTAATCAAAGGGTAGGAAATATATTGGGGTGAGGGCAGGGAATAAGAGGAGTTATTACATTTTCCTCAAGTTATTTTTATATATACACTGCAGAGTTCTCTACTGGTAACGCCAATGCATTTAGAACCTTCTCATCTAACTTCATAGTTTCTAGATGTCTTTAAATGCCCCTTAAAAATCTGTATTTTATTAAATTTTGGTTGGTTTTCATTTTTTTTGATTTATAAAATGCCTTTTTCTATAACAGATAAAATCCTGAATATTAGAGAAGCACTTCTATTTCATTGAGCTAAATTTTATGCTGTTGTGGCTCTGCAAGATAACAGTCTGTTCAAGATCTACGGGAGGCAATGACAAACCTTTTCTTTAAATTATAGTGGCAGATTAGGATTTCCGCCTGAGTATTTCTATTTCATAGTCTACATTCAGTACCTTTACCTAATTATTCAAACAACTGATGCATATCGTGCAACAGAGATGTACACCTCCACGAATCATCAGTTACATACATACACCCTAATACACAGCGAGCTCAAAATGAATTTAAACAAAATTGTTAAAAGATATGCCATTTTACGTGTGATGGCAACATCGTAGCAAACTACATTAAACTGGTATGAAAATGGATGTATTAAAAACAATTCAGGCAGAATTACCTAACTGGATACATATAGTGCTTCTGTAGAGCTATTCCAGCCACGGCAGAAAATTATTCATTTCATCTGAGCAGCTGAGCATATGGCAATATAATGAGGAGGCTCAGCTAGTAGGCTAGTTAACATTTCTTCCTTGAAGCACTGAAACTCCTATTAAAGTTGTCTACTAAGAGACTTTAAAAGATCTAACTATAAATCTAAGCACCTTATGATTAACTGGTGCTTGCTGTCGAAGGCATGCTAAAATCATCAACTGCACTGGCACAGCAGAGAAAAGCTTTAACAAACAAATAAAAGAAACCTACAGCAAGAGTGATCACAGGTAGCAGAAATCTGCATACAGGAGCAAAGATTAAATGCAGTATTCTCCTATATCCTTCATGCAACAATAATAGTTGTTTTTTAGGATTCTGTTGCTTTCTTGTAAGGCACAATAACATTGACCTAAAGCCCCAGTTGTTTTAAGAATATAATTCTTGTAGCAAAGGCTGTCTTCTTCAGTAAGCACATTGGGCAGAATTGTATTAATTCAATACTACTGCGTAAGGCATCCTTCACAGAAAGAATTGATGGAGAGTGTAAGTCTTGCAAGAGAAAAAATGGAAAAACAAGCTAATTCATAATGAGTTATCTTAGACTATGACTATTGAATGAGTAATATTTGCCTTCAACATTCAGCAATTAATTTCTAAGGACACAATCCTGGTCAGGACAGCTCCTTGGCTAAAGCACCTTGATATCACCTCTTTGACTGGTGGATATTCACATCATTACAGAATTCAGAATTGTATGTTTTATTGATTTCAAAAAATCTTCTCTATTAGAAAATCCCCAGGGGAACATATTCACTGTCATGCCAGACTAACACTACCAAAGGTCAGACTCCAGCACAGCCACCCAGGGTTGCTGAAGGTTTTCATGTTTCACCCATTTTTGACTGGATGCCTGTAAACTGAACCACTTTTACACACCAGCTGAAGAAATGCAGCACTGGCGGAATAATAGTTTCCTACGGCCACCTGCAAATTGAGAGGAAGTAAACAAGAGAACAGAAGAGATCCAAAAGCATCACATACTGTTCTGCTGAACTTTTAAAGCTTTAGCTGCTTATTTATAGCTTTTCAAAACTATAACATTCTGACATAAGAATATTTTCTGGTAAGACTTAACGCTGGCGCTTTCTCTCTAAGTACATACCAGAAATTCCAGCAAAAAATAAAATAAAATAAAATAAATGTTCTTCCTGCATCCCAGCTTTTCCAACCGTCATCCTGACCACAAAGCAACAAAACATGGCACAGAGTAGTTTTAGATTTTTCAAATAGATTTTAAGAATGTTTCTCAAAAACATGATAGGAATAGGACATTCATTTTTCCACAAAAAACACCAGCTAAATGAAAGCATCTAATGGCAGGACAAGGAATTCCCCAAGTGGAGTCAAACAGCAGGAAAACCAAAAAGAAGAAAAAGAAGCTAATTCCACCACTCCATCTCTAACAGAAATATTCAATGGCTATGACAAGTTCCCATCTATTGTAACAGATTACACTCTGTAAGCAGAGTCTGGCCACTGTGTCTGCTTTAGGAAGTAAATAAATAAATAAATAAATAAATAAATAAATAAATAAATAAGGAGGGGGAGAGAATAAGAAGGGGAAAAAAAAAAAAACAAGAAAAGAAAAAAAGCCAGAATGGTTTAATATCAGTCTGACTTCATAAAGGAATTATCATTTATAAACAGGACAAGAATCTGTAATTGCACTATCTGCTACACAACTGTATCCAGTTTTACATTTATCTTGTTCTTTCTGCAATGAGCAGGCAAACTTTCATGCTTCAGAAACAGGCTCATAAAAAGTGCCTGATGGACTGCATTTCTACTGCCCTGAAAAATTACATAAATCAAACACTGAGTGATTGCCACTTTCCAGCTAAATGCTATTATAAATAACTGTTTGTATGGCCTTATCATTTTTTATGCCTGTCAACTACTGATAAAGATTCACTCCCTAAATCACAGTAAGTTCCTTTTAGCTGTCAGAAAGAAGATTTAATATGCTGATAAAAAAATGGATGAAAAAAGTATGCTTTAGCTTTTAAGAGAGTTGTACAATTTTGTGTAGCTGTTTCAAAAGCATTGTACTTTCATTTTTCGGTTCATGTCCAATGACACCCATTTGTTGTGATACTCTCTTATGAAGCTTTGAATGTAAATGATTTGATTAAGTTTACTCTCACTCAAATTTAGCACAATAACTTTAGTTGGGAAATAACGTGTATTATCACACTGCTTTGAGATTTTTGAAGTAGAATCACAAAATCGATCATTCATATTATAATTTTATTGCAGTTACCAAGCATAGCTGAATATTCTTTCCTCATCATTTTTCATGTCTGGTAGATTAGCATAATGCCATTCATTCAGAGAACCTGAGAACACAGATTCTGTCAGATACACATAAGGATTCATATATTCTCATCTAATATCACAGTACTACTAACTAGTTAAATCCTGCTCGCTGGCCTAGCTTCACTCCCACATTCCTACATATCATTATTTAGATGACAGGAGAGAGTGGAAACGGATATTTTTTCCATCTCCCAAAATTATTTTATTTTTAAATTTTAATTCAAACTGTGAGAAATGAATTACATTGCGAATTGCTAATTGCAAATAGAAAGAGTAGTATGTCAAACTGTGGTTAACAAAAATGAATGCACACAAATATTGACATGGTTGAGAGTTTTAGGCGGGAAGTCATATTTTTACATGTAAATAACACCTCTGAGCTGCGATCATCCTTTGGCAACGCTGAAATGGAATATGTAATTGCTAAAGTCAACAGATTTTCTTCAAGAGCTCTGCTGCTTATGTTTACTATCCAATTTTACAGAGATTAATTTCACAAAAACAGAACTTTTATATGGCAATATCCCTGGGGTACACAGTCATCAGTTTGCATAATGGAATTTTATTAGGTAAAAGAATAGCTCAAAGAGTCTTACAAAGAAAGAAATGCAACTCATCCTGTTTAAAATATGGATTCATAGACAAACAAAAAAACATAATTTGGCATTATTCATCTGCATTTCCTCCCCTTTCCGGAGACTGAAAATTGAAATTTTCACTCAGAAATGTTACTTTCAATTTTTCAATGAATAAAACAGTTGTCCTGTGGAATTATCTGAGCAAAAGTATTTATCCTTCCAAAACACTTTTTTGTGTCTGGCTTCATATCTAGTAAGGAAAATAGTTCTAAGCTGCTTATTTGTGCCATAGCAGACACAAATACCAGTGATGCCTTTTTCATTTCAAATCTTTTGTGCCCACAAGATTATATATTCAATAAACTGCATCTCATAAAATATATGAAAAAATAGTTCTCACCTGCTCTTCTCACATGCATCTGGAAATGATGGACAACTGGTACAGACAACACGGTGTACATTTCAACATATACCTTCATTCTCAGTGATTCATTACACCTGGCACAGGTTTATAAACCAGCTTCTCTCACAGTGCTTTTCTTCATTTCAGATTTACTTCCTCTTCTTACAACCATGAGGTGATGTATTACACAGGCAGGCAGGCTCTGGGCTTATGAGGACGTTTTCACTACTGACTTCTAGGTGAACCATTTTAGTAGTGAAAGAACATTAAATGAGATGACTGACAGATCCCAACAGGCAGAGTTAAAGGCAACCAACATACGTCTTTCCAACCTTTACCCACTAAAGCAATGTTTTGTCCTTCCAGCCTCTTTCAGCTATACAGGACACAGAGTTCTTATCAAATTTTTTCCTTTGACAATAATGTTCTTTCCTGGGTAGGGTCAGTGTTCTTGTCGACCCATGATGCTGAGAAAGACACATTGACCTGACTCCATTTCTTTGTTTTTTTCTTTTAAAGGTAGGTTTTCATCACCAAAGAAGTCAACATTCATCAATTTAAGAAAGTAGATACCAAAGACTATATCTAAAGACGCAATCTCTTAGACTATAGAATTTATTGAGTTTATTTTTATTGATGGCATCAATTAAAGTTGAGCTAGGGCAGGAAAATAAAAATAAAATGTTACAACAGCCCTCCTTCTTCATTGTCCTTGCAAAATCATTCAGATCTAGACCTCAGGCATTCGTGGAAATGGGAGTATCATTCCCATTGGACTTAGTTGACTTCACAATCCTGAATAAAAACTGAACAAAATATTTGTGCATATAATAAAGGTTTTTCTGGCAGGCTGAGGACCCACGCTTCAAGTTCCGTTCTAGATTCTGTCCACAAAGAATCTACTGTTTCTTTTCACTTCTGTCCAACAGTCATAATAAGCATTTTTATAATCAGAAAATAAACTGCAGATTTAAACTTTCCTTACTGAACAAAGAATGTAAGGAAAAGGGCTGAAACTGGATGGATTTCCGCAATACTCTTTGCTGCTTCTGTTCCTTTAACTTTTCTTCAGTTTCTTGAATATTTACAAAACTTAGAAAAAAGCAAATTCCTCACAAAATCAAACTCTCCATTCAAATTAATTGGTGCCCTTCAGAAAAATACCCAATTTTTTTGTTGTTTCCATTTTTTTTTTTTTTTTTTTTTGCTAGTGCTAGAAAATATTTTCTGATTCCCACATTCTATGTTGTGGCAATTTTCTAAATTTTAATATCATGCCACAAGAAACAAAAGGGTCAACACTGTTATGTCGACATGCCAGAGCGAAGGGATGCCATCCAGAGGGACCTGGACAGGCTTGAGAGGTGGGCCCATGCCAACCTCATGAAGTTCAACAAAGCCAAGTGCAAGGTCCTGCACCTGGGTCGGAGCAATCCCAAGCACACATACAGGCTGGGCGGAGAATGGCTTGAGAGTAGCCCTGAGGAGAGGGACTTGGGGGGGTGTGTTGATGAGAAACTCAACATGAGCCGGCAATGTGCGCTTGCAGCCCAAAAGGCCAACCGGATCCTGGGCTGCATCAAGAGAAGNGGTCTAGTGGGAGGTGTCCCTGCCCATGGCAGAGGGGTTGGAACAAGATGATCTCTAAGGTCCCTTCCAACCTGAACCATTCTATGATTCTATGATATGATTCTATGATTTTTGTTATGGCATCAAATTAAAAAAGAATTCACTCTCCAAAAAGCAAACATTACTCATGCCATAGAAAGATTGCTGACATAATTAAAATGCTCTTTCAAGAAACACTATGGTCAGATTTACCTTATAGTACTTCAAGAATAACCTGGTGTTTGAAACAATCCGTTTGAAATGGCTAACTCACTTGCTGCGTTTCCTGTCATTCACAGGTCCTTATCATAATGTCTTTTTGAGACAATATGTTAAAGAACCAATTGCTGCACACTTACAATTTCAAATATCCCAACAAGGTTTACTTCCCCCTTCAAGTTTAAGTATCCAAAGGCTAATAAATAAAATAAAATCTATTATAATGTCAAGTTACAAGAAAAGCAAGGTGGAAGACAACAAAACACTTCTTAAATAATGCATTTTAAAAAGCTAGCTAGTCCTGATGTTCACTGTATCCATCTGTCATTAGTAAGGCGTAGGTACTGTGGGCTAATTAAATGTTAATGAAATACAAATAATCTGCTGGTCTCAAAGCATTAGCTAAGGAGTGGTAACTGCACGACAGCTGCTGCAGCTCACCAAAAATGCTCGTGTCAGCACCTCAGACAATATCTAAAATCTAGCTTCAAAACATCTGAATGAAATAATAATGTCTTTTTCATGTAACTCATTTCAAAGGACTTGCAATTATTTTTTGCTTAAGACAAAATTGAAAGGTCCAAGTGATAGCAGCAAAAGCTGAAGAGTTGCACTAAGGAATACAATCAGAAGATTTTTCATCTGTTAAAATATTTTTAAGTAAAGCGCAGTGTCTGTAAAAGCAGTACTGCATTGAGATGTTAATTATATTGATCAAAAAAAAAATGTCATGCCAGAAATATTAATGTTAGATACACAAAAACTGTATTACTTTTCCACAGCGTCTTGGCCAAACAGCACAGTTGACTAAAGTAAGATTTAAGCTAACTCCCCGTTTAAAAACTGATTTTTATGCACAACCTTCCTCCTAGGAAGAAAGAAAGCTTACATTTCATTGTGACCCAGCTGACAATTACTAGGAAACATAGGAAAGATTGTCATGGTATGTGAAATGTCACAAACAGGACATGTGGGAAGCTCAGTTAGAGCTTCAGCTAGATCACAGGATGTGCTGAGACAGAACAAAACACGTAATACCTTGTCACAGAATCGTAGAATGGCTTAAGTTGGGAGGGACCTTAAAGATCATCTAGTTTCAGCCCCTGTGCTGTGGGTGGGCAGGGTTGTCACCCACCAGATCAGGCTGCCCAGGAAACCATCCAACCTGGCCTTGAACGCCTCCAGGAATGGGGCATCCACAGCTTCTCAGGACAGCCTGTTTCAGTGCCTCACCATCCTTGTCCATAGCAAGCATTATAAAGGCTAACCCCAACAAATTAATGTTTAAATTGTATCCCTAAAATGGAAATCCTTCGCAGAAATGGCAGAGGCATTCCCTCAGCTCAGGCTATGTGCTCTTATAGCCTCTTTCTGCAAGGTAATGACTTGACTTGGGGGTTAGGCAACCCATTGGCTTGGGGCAGCTAAAATGAGTACTGTGCAGATGATCCAAGACAGGTGTTTGTGCTCCATACCTGCTCTAAGAGAGATACCACCAACAAGGAGGCAATACCAAGCACCTTGCTAGAAGACCTGAGGTTTTATAAATTAAAGAGATTCAACATCTTCAAAAAACCCCAGGAATGTGATATATTTGTGAAAACCACACTGGTCTCGAGTGTTGTGGCATTTGCCATGTAAGTCTGCAATACAACATTCATAAACATTTCAAACATTTTTTTCAACTACCAGAAAAGGATTTTCAAGCAACTTCTTACATTTGGAAAATACGAGACATTTACAGGTCCTTGGCTAGGATTAGTACACACATGATCAGACACTGTGCGCATGGTACTTCTATTGGGAGAAATATGGTCACCATTTCAAGGGTTCCAATTTAGAATAACAGCAGGTCAAAAAATTTTCTAGCATACTTACATGAATGCTGCCTTCTCTGGTTTTGAAACTGAATTCTCTATCTATTAAAAAAAATTTTTCCAAATGAATTCAGACCTTTCTCAAGTGAACAGCAAACACAAAGTACACTGTATCACTTAATACTGAACTGCAATCTCTTTTAGGCTGAAACCCATTGGCCAAGCAAAATCAAAGCAACTCTGATTAGGATGGGAAGGAGGGAATGTCATATCTAACTGCAGCTGCAGAGAGGATAAGGTAGTCAATGCATAACTAACCAAAACAAAACTTGGCAAGAACAGGAGGGATTTTCCCCAGAAGAGCTATGAGATCTTTTATGACTACAAATTGTCAGAATTATGACTTTGCATCACATTCAAAACCCAGCATGTCGTGACTCTGAGTCCTTAAGATTTCGGTTTGCAATGAAGTAAACACCACCTGCTAGCTCACCAGTGTCTATCTCCTTTTTCTTTAGCTTAACTAACTACTCTTCCATTTTAGTCACTATGGCAAAAAAAGAAAAGAAAAAAAAAAAGAAAATCTTGCTTATTTGTGCTTTATATTACATATTCCTATGTAATCCTAAAAAATATTAAGTGATATGTGCACTCCACATTTCAAAATATGTTGTTATGAGAAAGATGAAAAACAATGGAATGTTAGTGTCATCTTCAAAGTTTTCCTACTTAAATTAGGGGAAATACAAATAGATTTCAAGCATCTTTTTTTCTTCTCTTTTTTTCTCTTTAACTTTTAGATCATATCTTTACTCTTTTGAATAAGTCATTATGCTCTCTTAATCTTTTATACTTTGCTTCTTTTTAAGCTCTTGTCCACATGCCAAGAGGCAATTAAGAAATGTTTTTATGTGCAATTGCAAATAGGTTTGATAAGAGCCTCTCATATCACCAATTTCTCTGATGGAAAGACATGCTTGAGAATTCGCCAGCCTTCACATTGAGCAATATGTGGTCTATGGAGCATTAAAAAAAATACACATCATACTTACTTCTGTAAAGACACAAGAAAGGAAGGAATACCCATGTTATAATGTAATTGTCTAAACTTCTCTGAAAACTCTAAAAGTTTTCCTGACCCTTCCAGTCAAAGCAGCCAAACCATGAGGTTAGGAACATGAAGAAAACTGGAGCCCCAACCAGCAACTCGGACACAAAATTGGTGTTTCATGACATCCAGTGCTGTATAAAATAGCATACAGTGTATCATGTGAACAGATGGTTCACAGGTATTTAAAAAACCTACAGTAAGCAGAAAGTCTTTCACTTCAAATTTTTCTCTTCATTTGTTGATTCATTGTACATAACCTGCTAAAGGATTCTAATCAGTTTAAGTGAATAATGATAATAATGAAAGCATTGTTGAACTACAGGCCTTCTCCAGCTCTTGAGGTATTTTTTGTTCTTCTCTTCCTTTTGTAGGGCTCAGGTACCTGAAGAGTCCACTAAAAAAATTACAGAGACCTTCAAGATTTTTTTCCAGCATCAAAGATTGTATCTTTCTCCTTTACTATTAAGAACTACATGGCAACACAAGCGAGAATACCATAAGAAATCTGTTTAAATTCCAGCATACTGTGAGATTAATAAACCACAAAAATCTGACATTACTGAAGATACAGAGCGTTAATTGCCTCCAGACAAAGCTTGTAAAAACCATGCTCCATAAAAGTGTACATGACATATTTCACTTTATTTGGTGAAAGGGAGTGGGATCAACAGCTGACTTCAAAAGCACCTGCAGTTTCTGAAACGCTACTCTATCCTTGCAATGTATTTTTTTATAATTTAAAGTAATTATAACAAAAATAATCACAGAAAAGAAACAGTATGTCCAAGTCAATAGAGTCAAGACTTGCAGAGAACGAAGACCAGTCCCACAGCTCTGCCAGTGTGCCTGCTGTGTTACCACAAACTGCTGCACTGTCCCCAAATGTCTCCAGCATCACACCATCCCAGCTACTGCAACCGCTCTCATCCATTTGCCAACAGCTTCTACATCCTTCTCCATGTGCAACACGTAGCAGCCCTACCCCATACAGATGGTTGCTGCCCAGTATGATTTGTTTAGGAGGTTTCTTTTGGGAACCCCTCCTATCACTTGGCAAGGAACGCAGCTCTCCATCTGACTCTTATCAAGAAATAAGACTGTAGTTCAGGAAGGAAAGAGTTTACGGTTTCATACGAAATACTTTGAAACATAAAAGCCTGTATGTTAAGCTTCAAGCAGAACTCCATCACTGAAATTCTCTGTAAGTTGTGGCAATATGCACTGAGATTAAATTTAATCACCATCAAACATTTTAAGTACTAGTGTAGGATAAACATCGATTCAACAGTAAGAAATTCTGCAGTCACAACACCTTTAACCATCAAGACCTTCCCTGCAAACTTGGCTGCAGAGCACTGTGGTGGTTTCACACTGACAGGCATCTGAATCACACTACTCTCTCACTCCCCTCCCCTGAAAGAAACGAGGAGAAAATATGATGGGAAAGGACTCAAGGGTTGAGATAAGGACAGGGAGATCCCTCACCGATTACTGTCATAGGCAAAACACAGGCAAGAATCAGTGCAGGGAGATTAAAGTTTATTGCCTATTGCTAACAGAACAGAGCAGTGCATGCATTAGCTTGCTGGACGTTATTCTCCCAGATAACTAATGACAGGACATGAGGGAATGGCCACAAGTTGCGCCAGGGGAAATTTAGACTGGATATAAGGAAAAACTTTTTCTCTGAAAGAGTGGTCAGGCACTGGAATGGCTTGCCTAGGGAGGTGGTGGAGTCACCGTCCCTAGCGCTGTTCAAGAAGCGGCTGGATGAGGTGCTAAGGGATATGATTTAGTAGCTTAGTGGGTAGGGATGGTGATAGGAGGACGGTTGGACTAGATGATCTTGTAGGTCCTTTCCAACCTAGTGTTTCTATGATTCTATGACGTGTAATCTGTGCATACTTGTGACTTACATATTTGTAAATAACTGCCATACAAACTTAAGTTTTAGTGATGTGTCCTGTCCAGATGAGGCAGGGCTGGGAGAGTGAAGCTGGACAAATGGGAACTTCAGTATTCGTGCACTGGTTTCTAGCCCATTTGGGATAAGACATCTGTAAAAAGCAACCGGAGCTAGCATCATCACAATATGTTTCAAAAGCTAGTCAATATGAAAATAAGCTAATTGTCATCTTCAATAAGGTTTTACTGTCTAATGTAAAGATCCAGCAACGTACTTGCCATAAGAAGAGTGTTTGAAAACAGTTTTGTTATCACAACCGAATATTGAGGGCTTAGGATGTATTTGAGACCTTTCACTCACTTTTGCTTCACTATAGTAAGGACTATGAATTGTTCACGACACGCACTACTGTTCATTAAAGTAATATTAAAGTTGCCTTGACAATACCATAATTTTTTCATTAACAGAACTTTGCAACACTACAGAAATGCTGAAGCAACATTAAGAACTTGGCATAACACATTATACAAATACAAATCTAAAAAGAGTAAAATGTTTCAGTGACAAACTGAAGCTTCTTGCCCAACTGCAGATTTGACAGTGAAAAAAGTAATGGCTTATTTATTTTGTCTGATGTTAATCTTTGTTGATATTCCCTAAGGTCAAATAAATCCACATGAGCTTATGTTTTTATATTAAATTATGATTATTGCACAGGAGATATGTTTTACATTACTTTCATAAAGAGGAGAAAAAAAGGCCAAATTTGGTTCTCAATCACTGAAATGAATTATCAACAGTTTCCACCATGGTGCATATACCTCAACAAAAGGAAAATTTATATCAAGGATTTTATCAGTGCAGGCACATGCATGCCCGACATCTAAAAAGGCAGAAGCTATTCTTCACATGCTTTATCTTATCATACACACACAACCTCTAAATTCAAGATATATGAAGTCAAGAATACTATCTTTACACGTTAGTTACACAGAATCTGAGTATCCCAGGTTGGAAGAAACTCACAAGGATCACTGAGTTCCAACTCCTGGCTTCGCACAGAACCACTCAAAATTCAAACCCCCTGCCTGAGAGCACTGTCAGAGAGCTCCTTGAGCTCTGGCAGCGTGGTGCCATGACCATTGCCATGGGCAGCCTGTTGCAGAGCCTGACCACCCTCTGGCGAATAACCTATTCCCAACACCCAGCCTGACTCTCCCAGTGCAGATGCATTCAGTTCCCTCGGGTCCTGTCACTGCCACCAGAGAGCAGAGATCAGTGCCTGCCCTTCCGCTCCCCTTGTGAGGAAGCTGTAGGCCATCACGAGGATTCCCCTCAGTCTCCCCTTCCTCAGGCTGAACAAATCATGGGATGTCAGCCACTCCTCATACATCCTGCCCTCTAGAACTTCCACTATACAACATATTAGAACAAAAAATACACTGTTTTCCAGGGATACATTGTTCAATATCACTTTGGCTTTGAATATCTTAAATTATATTTTACCCTCCTTGGAAACAAAAATTCTGGAGAAATGGACAAGATTTTTCCCTGGAACAACATTAGGATATACAGCTGGTTATTTCAAATGACTGAAATGTGCTGAATTTCACAGAACTCTACCCTCAAAAATCTTCTAACGGACTCAGCAACTGTCAGACACATGAACAAGATCCTCATGCAAGCAACAGAGCAAACTAAAGGCATTCCATCATAACACACTTTCATTAGCTGCACAGAGGGCACTAAATAATATCTAAAAGCAGCTTTTTCCAGTCTAACATTTTTGCAGGTGTCATATACCATCTATAAACCCTATGCAAAACTCATGAGGTTTTTATATTTTGCTATGTTTGCAAATGACTTCCTCTGTTCCTCAGACTCTGTACACCAGTGTATAACAAAAGCACTAACATCTTTCAAAAGGAACATCTGAACACAACCTTCTTCTTGCCTGGTGATATAATCTATACAAGACTTTTTTTTTCTTTAATGTGCTTATAATAAATGACCACAACAGTGCAAAAATTTAGATTTAAAGCAATATTGTTAGGCTTCAAACAGCATGAGCTCACTGGAACAAGTTGAAAAAAGTATCTTAGCAAAACCACACTGCTTCAGCTCTGTTTTAAAAAAAAAAAANAACCTCTTGTTTAAAAAAAAAAAAAAAAAAAAAAAAAAAAAAGATATTAGTTTCTAGAGTGAGAATGACAATAGCTTATAAAAACAAAAACAGAAGCAAGCAAAGTATTAAATAAAATCAACATTCCACATCATCAACAACCTACAAAATCAATATTCTGGTATCCTTTTCTTGTGCCAAAGTCATTTCAATACTATAAATTAAATTATATATTTGTATTTCCTGATTGCAGCATCGTTTTAGCAAACTCTGCTTCTGCAATTACTTTCAAGCACATTCGACATCAACTGGACATTTGATTACGTTGTCATTAGTGAACCTAACCAGAAAAAGAATTAGTAAAAAGTGACAGGTCTACTCTTCACTAAAACTATCAAAGACAATTGTATAGCTCCGGTACCATCTGATTTTGTATGAGGGTTGCTTCAAAAGCACTTCCTCCTATTTTATCATGTCAACCCATGACATCAGAGGTGGATGTTGGTGGGATGGCAGGAGAGGTTGAACCTTCCCACCAATATTCCGTTCTGTTTTGTTGCCATGTGACAGATGGCAGAAGAGGAGCACTCTGACCAAATGGCGTCTGACGTGGAAGAGCGGATGAAGCAAAGGTGTGGAATTGAATTCCTCCATATGGAAACAAATGGCACCCAATGACATGCATCAATGCTTGCTGAACATTTCTGGAGACCAAACACTGAATGTGAGCACAGTGAGACAGTGGGTACTTTGGGGCTAAAAGTATCATTTCTTTAAATGAAAAGAGCAAGATGATACCACATTTCCTGTCAATAGAAAAACTACGTAAATCATGCTCGTATGAACCATACGTGTAATCAGTAAGTTTCCAAGAATGTCCCTCTGTAAGATAGAATAGATATTAAAGATATTAAGCTTTTAAAATCTTAGCAAAATCTAGTAGAGTTCTAAATGTTTGTCTCAAAATGAGTTAATACAAAAGCATTCTTTCTTTGACTGATTCTTTTCTTTACAGAACCATTCTTTTCCACAATATTGTTTCATTAATTTTAGAAATTCATCAGTACCAGAATCTACAATTCAGCATTAATTAAAGTCATCTATACAATTCATTCTCAGTGTAGATGAAGCTCTAGCATTAAACATCTAACAATACTTCTGGCTCCTTAGATTCCCCGTAATACTGCTCTTCTACAGCCTAGCTAGGTTTCTCATTCCTAGATTGTACTAAATAGAGATCGTATCTGTTTTGCACTAAGAGCACTACATTTAATTAAGCGTAAATGGTTCTTGCTCTGCCTGTGGTTATGCATGGCTAATTCCCATTCATCTGAGACACTAATTTCATCTCCTATTGTCCAGCTTTCCTTTATCTAAAGAACAAAACAATGGCCAACAGTTCAAGTCCATAAGAGGTGGAGGTGAATTTAATGTGCAATGAATACAAAAACTATGTTTCAGAGACTGTGATCTCGAGTGTCTAAAAGACACTTGAGGATTCTGACATGAAGAATTTGATTCCATAAAAGTTCACTTTTAAGAGTAATCATTGTTAAAAGCAAAGAATTTATCTCTTTTGAAAAGAAAAGGCGAAGGTTTCATCTATGATAGCAAATACATATCCAGTTTCTAAGTTTCCACTTCTGGCATCATATCCACATGTTAACATTTTGGCCTGACTTGACTCAACATTTCTCTTCCCAACATCGGCACAAAAAGTCAGCTATGGGAACACCACGTTTGGATGGCTGTGGTATCATCAGTTCATGCAGAACCAACAAATACATGTAATGCAGAATTCAGCAGTTAGATTAGGAGATAAGGATAAATAAAGAGGTACAGCAGCTAGATAAGAAGTCTACTTTCATTAATTTTTCCTTTCAAATGTCTTCATCTGTCTGTTATCAGCCTATGTATTAAAATTCCTAGCGAGCTGAGATTTGTTTTAATGACTTTTCCTAATTAGTTGAGATTTATTTCAATAATTGTCACAGAAGGATGAGTTTTACTTAGGAAATATAATGAAAAGATGTGAGGAACAGTGAAGTCTATTCGTCATTTTGCTTTTTTTTCCTCATCAGTGCAGACTCTGACATGGGTAGCTTCTTAGAAATTCCCACTTCTTACTAGAATCTACTGTAGCATCCTAAATTCTCTACAACAATTTTCTGCACCTTAAAAATGCTCTGGTAGTCTTCAACTCTACAAGTGAAACCTCACTCACTGCTGGAATGTTTCTGTGCAATGCTAAAGCACAACGATCAAGGTTTGGATTCTGCGGAAAGTGACACTTGCCTGGAAAAGTTTCTTTTCAAGGTGCAAAGCAACCATTTGATTCAACCAGAATGCCAGAAATAATTCCTCTGTTTTTTCAAAAGATGATTCAGGATCATTATCTATAACAAGTGGTCAGGATCCAGATTAAGCATTCCCATTTGGAACAAGTCAGATCTTAAGTATCTAATAACTAATACTTACTTAGAGCTCCATTACAATGAAAGATTTCAGTCTTCCCTGCTGAAATCACTATGGATAGCAAATGGATTTATAAGCATCATTAATATCTAAAGTGAATTTTAAATGTACATGTAATGAGGGACAGAAAAGGTAAGAGATCACCAAATTTCTTCTTAATGGCTGAAATCATGCAAGGGGTTCTTTTGCTCTGCAGTCTTCACCTCAAAAGAAAGAAATACCTTAAATTATTCAGAATGAAAATCAAGTCCCTTCTTTGCAAGGACACAACCTCCAACTCTGAATTACAGCCTTGTCTGTTGTCTCTTTCCATTGAATAGTTGAAAAATTCTGACAAGTTACGTTAGAAATTAGAAGTATTTTATCTTCACTTTCTATTTTCATTTCAGTTTTCAGTATTTTATATAGTGTTATGCAAAAATATTTACATTTCACAGACCTATATCATTTCAGATTGTTTTTCTGAATGAAAGAACACTGGACAAAACAGACACAAAGGCTTATGCACAGGCATAAATGTCAATGGACCAGTCATTTGCTTAAATTTGAATAAGTGTGCAGATCTCCATAGCATAGTATTTGAATTTTAAAAATATATTAACTTTGTTATGACACTTGCTAACTTCAGATACAAGTGCATTTATGTCAAGTCACGTTTTCTGTTAAACTCAAAACACCAAAATTTGTGCGTTTCAAACATGGGAAAACACAGAAAATGCCCCAATTTTACAATCTCCCATGTGTATAAGGACAGACATTTTCTACTGGATGTTGGTTGTCTGAGAAGCAGTCTAGGGCAGTACAAATTACTGGGCAGAACAAAAGCACTTGGCATATTAAAAAGATCCGACATTTTATTATTAAAGATGCAGACTTTTGAATGTCAAGAAATTAAAGTCCACAAAGCAAATCTCAACTGTTAACAGCTTTAGCTAACTACACTGTATTTGCATTAATATAAGAAATGGGAAGGGACATTTTGATTAGTCTTTTGAAGACAATGTTACAGCTGCTGCATTTTATACTTACTGAGCTGCATAACTCATAAGTTACTGCTCTCAGATACCTTAGTTCATCACCATCTGGAGAAATCAGCAGCCTTATGATAGACATCATCTTCAGTCAAATTTTCCCTCAAACTCTTGACTGATTAAAGGTTTTCTATTATTTTTGTTTCGGTATATGAATAAGTTCTTTCTTTGCAAACTAAATTTAAAAAAATGGTCTTTGACCAATACGTGGTGTGATGTGCTCATAAAGCCACCAGTATGCATCCAAGGTGACAGATCTTTAGAACAGACATGAATTTTTCATAGGTGTGCTTGAATGAACGAGTTTATCCCTGTGTCATCAATATACAATGGGATTCATAACCCCAAGAAACCTGAGCAGACAGCAAGACAGCAAACCTGCTTTCTGCTCATCAGCATTCATAGAACAGACAGGGCTGAAGTGCCTATTTTCAGCAGCAGTCCTGATCACACAATACATATGCTCGTTAGAAAAGACTGTACTAATGTAAGCAAGTACAGATTCAATATTAGATGGTTCACAAAATGCAGTAGTTGTATTGAAATGGTCTGTAGCTAACCTCTCTTGTAACAAAAACATTATGATCGAACAGAGATAAGCACACATTCTTATATTCTCTGTCAACAATGAACATTATAATAGATATAAAAGCATCAAGCTTTATTCTTCCAATGTCACTTAAAAAAATGTATAGAAAGAGGGCTACAGTGTCAAAGAAAAAATATAGATGATACTCAAAAAAAAATCTGAGAAACACTAAACAATTTTCAATCAAAGAAAAAAAAGGTTAAAAATAATTAATCTGCTATATTTCCCTGGCAACTATTTAGTATTAAGTACTACTTACTCATGCCAATAGTACTACACAGACATACTCCCATCAAGTCAGGCAGCATTCCATCCAAGATAAAATACTGTTTTTCAGTAAAGCATGAGTGGACATGAAAATGCTAAAGTATCTGCTGTTTCTAGGGTCCAATGAAGGCTGCTCAGCACCTTTTTTAGGTTTCTTGTCATGGTCCTTTATTGAACCACTGACATCCCTTTATTGAACCACTGACACCTACAGGCATAGCTGCATATATTAATTGTTCGAGAAATATCTCTGCAGCTTCACTGTTACGAGGCAGAACACCTCTGAGGATAAGCCATGGGACATGGCTTGGACAACCAGATTTATTTGCAAGGTACATAGGAATCCAGCACAGATGGCACAGGCATCACATTTCATCTGATGCATTTCTCCCCGCTACAGCAATGAAAATTAAGCAAATGAGTAGATGAGATTCTTCCTGCATTATAAAGACCTCCTTAAGCCTGTGTCATTTTTCTGTTTTTATTTCAGCGTAAGGAAAATGTAGGCAACACGACTGACTCTTATGAACTTCATCCAGGCTGGCTGAAGACCTCTCGAGATACATTGCCTATAAGCATTTCCCAATACATCTGAAATCCTGCCTGCTGCCAGTAGCTAATAGTTTAGCGAAGAAGCTAATAAGAGTCTAATGGTTTGCAGATGATAAACAGGAAGTGTGATATATTAAATATTCTAATTTATAAATTCTGCCAATTGCTATGCTTATTTACCATTAATTATATTATTATAAGTAATAAGGAGGATATATTTTGAAAATAGTTTTAGAAAGTGTTCAATGCCTCAGGACAAGTAGATCAGGCTACATGCTTCCTTCACCCAAATTAGGCTAACTCTAAGCAAACAGCAGCACAGGAAAGTAGCTCTGACTACCACAGAAGCACATGTATGAAAATCGTGCACACACATTTTTAAGACAAGATCAAAAAATATATTAATGAGCTGGTCCCTTAAGAATGACTCTTGCACATTTTCCATGGAAGCACGCTACTTGCATAGCCAGTGCTAGCAAAAACAGTGCATAACAATAAACCTTCTGAAAAATCTGTTTTGCCCTGTACTTACTCTGCAAAGGTCATTTAAGGAAACAGGTGAAGGTGGCAACCCAGGCCACTGGCACCCACGAGACTAATGGATGCAAGCCTCTTTTATTTCATCAAAAAGAAACTAGCTGTCTTATGATATATTGACTGTTCAAATCACTGGAGTACCTGTAAACCCCATTTATGAATCCTTCACGATGGCTAAATTCAAGTTACTTGCTCCAATTCAAGTGAGAAAAGCAAGCTATATAAATGTACTCATTATATTTTCTTGTTGAAAGCCAGACTTCTTGTCTTTTATTTTATTTTTTGACATATACTGAGGTCATCTTTGAAGCAGTTGTCAACGAGTGAAGAAAAATAACACTTTCTGTCAATGCTACAAAAGGTATTCTCCTACCAGGGGACGTATGGCAGGACAAGCTGCCCATTTCTCCCAGATCTGCACAGACCGGCTGAGCAGTGCCTGTACCCACTTTGCTCTCTGGCTACCAGATGCACTACCAGCCTACATGAAGGGAAAAAAGGCTCAAGCAAGGATGTATTTCAAACAGATAATGCTGATGCTTGGTGAGAATGTGAGAAAGGTTCTCAAAGGGCTGCTAATAGAGATCAGCACAAACTCATCAATAACACAGCTTACTGCCTTCACAGCCCCCAAGTCTTCTTCACAGAGAAGGATGTCAAGGTCAGGGAATATTTGGAAAGCTGAGAACAAGTCCCTGAGCTCATTCAACTCCCTAGTAGCTTCCTATTTGTTCACTCTTGACAGCAGTTTGCAGTTAGGCTGAGAAATTTAAGGTTATTAAAAAAATCTAAGCAAAAGAAAGTCAGTAAAAGTGAAAAACAATTGTAAAGAAAAGTATTTTCTTTCCCCAAAATGCAGAATTCAGAACATTTCAGCTTATGACATTGTGGCTGGAAGATACAAAACACTTCCTCACTTTTTGAAGGTAACATGTAAGAAAACAGGAATTACACACACAGGCACAGGAAAGATCCCAGGCAAGCAGAAATGAGTCTAGAACTCAAGGCTTCTCCTGCGCTCATGACTGAACACATACAGAGAGAGAGTGGGGCTAACTGACATAATGATAAAGGAGCACTTTTCACAACAACACAGAATCTTCCCTTTTTTTCATATCAACTGTGAAAAACACTGCACGTCAATTTCATAAGATTGACATATTGAAATATTACATCCAATACAAAAGAGTTAAGACTTCTAAATACATCCTCAATTCCCCAGAACATGTATTTCTCAACTTACAGTGCTCCTCCTTCAGCATTAAAAATAAACATTCTGTATGTACTTCACATTGAAACGTATGTACTCTCATTCCAAAAGCAAGTACAGGAAATTAGATGACATAGTTAGAAAAGTCAATTTAACTACTGGGTTGTATCTCAATGTCTATTCCAGCATCTAGTTTGAAAGAGACATACAGAAATAACACGCATTTGTTAAACACATATTTAAATAATAATTGGTAATACATCTTCCAGGCAGTTGCTTCATCTAGAAGACATCAAAGAACCTTCTCCTTTTAAAATTCAATGTTGTATCATGAAAGTAAGTGTGCTCATTGGCTTCAGCTAGTTTCTCTTATTCCAAGGGACCAAACTACAGTTCCTAACTCTTGCAGATTGTACTAGTTTCAGTACGGGACTCAGCATTACCAATGATCAAACTTTTCAAGAAATTTCTCCTCCACACAATGCATAAAAACTCGGATGTAGATCAATGATAAGAGACACTTTAAATACTTGGATTTAATATTTGCTCTACTGCAGACTTGATGTGATAAATATTCTCTTAATACTCTTTCTTTAAACAAATACCAAAATTAATGTAAAGATGATAATGTGAAGAATCAAAAAGATAAGAGAAATAATAAGGCTAACACAATAGGAAGCATGTCATTCATAACATGATTGTGCAATCCTACCTTGAAAACACTTGAGTTTCAGTGAAACACAAAACAAATGATTTTTCCCTATTTCTTTCTCCTCCTTTGTGTATACATCATCTCCACATTAAACAAAAAAAGAGAAAAGTATGTCAAGGAAAGTGTGAAACTACAGTAGAGGTGCACCCTGTACAGTATGGTACCCTAATAGTACCCTAAACTAAGACTTATGAGATTTTTTAATTAGATTTTTTGTAAATGATCCCAGAAATAAAATAATTCCTCCACGTTGCTTTTTCATTCACTAATCCTCTTTGCAAAGTGCCTTTTGCTACACAACTCAAAATCCCTAACATCAGTAATGAGTGGCAAAAGAATGAGAGGAAGCAAGAAGACAGAACAAAAAACATTGCCATATCGTAGAGAGACATTTAAAAGCTTTTGGTTCAAACATTTCATATTATTTATTCTTTTCCTTGGAAACCCTTCATAGCTTCTTTAACTAAGAACGTAACTTCTCTTGTATACACATAGTGGTTTGCAATGCTGAAAAACCTTTAACTGTTTCCATAGTAACTGAAACCATTCTGTTATATGCATTTAATTGTTGCCTTTTCAAGTATAATCCATTATAATAGATGGAATCGGAATGTTCTGTTGCCATCTAAATTATGGATTTCCTGAAGTTTATCAGCCTTTCGTTACAAATTCAAGTTTGCTTTCAATAATTTGGAATGTGAAGTATTTAGTACATTTTGTTATGTACTGTCACAATACAAAATAGGCCATAAATAAGTATACAGATAGTACAAAGCTGGAAGCAATAAATATTGCTCTGAACAGGTGAATTTTAGTGATTTCATCTTTCAATATTAGGATAAACAAGTCTCAGTACAGTCAATATTAAAATTCTCTATTTAAATGGGAATATGACTCCTTTCTGAGATTTCTGAACTATGGTCCAGCTTTGTGATTCATTTTTGCAATAGGCTTGTATTGAAATCCAAGTTCTCTGAAAGTATTTTTATTTTTAGGTGACAATGAAAAATGGATGTCTTTAAAAAACAAGAAATTTCTGTGAGGATTAATTAAGAATGATAATTTGCCTTCTTAAGATTTCTTAAATAATCTGTTTTTTTTCAGCACTGTATTTATTCTCTAGATTGTAAAGGTGGTGTATATTTTTAAAACGCAACAGAGTTGAAAGGTAGAGACTAGAAAACCATTAGAAAAAGTACTTATTACTACACAGCATAGTTGCATCACATCATTTCAATTCCATCTGATATTTAAGTATATTTAGTATATTACTTTTATACATATATTCTACTCTAATGCGAGCACAGGATTTAAAAAGTAACACATTAATCCTGCTTTTGAACAACTGTGCCTTCTCACTGACCCATAACTGCTATTTTCTACCTTCTCCATTAGTTAGTTAACCCTAACAGACTGTACTGTTCCCTGGACAAGAAATAGAGGTGGCTTTGATTCAGCTATGAAAGTACATGGCACATTTTAGAGTGTTGTAATACAATTTTCTGTATTGATTATTCATTGTCAACTCTGACAAGATTATAAAATTAGATTCAAATAAGATTACAAAATTAAGGCTTAAAGCACAGCACCATTAATGGGGTCCACTATAGAACCCTACTGCAGGACAAAATAACTTGTCATCACCATACAATTTGTTTTTTTCTGGCAAAAAAAGGAGTTCTGTTTCTGCTGTTTTGGCTTTATACTGTGTGCATGAGATGTTTAGATTGATGCAATCAGAATTACATGAAGTATTTCTGAAAATAAAGGAATGCCTTTTGTTCTTTGTTGTCATGATGGTTGTTTTGTGGCCCAGACTTGAGGTCTCTGCCAACTCTGTTCCCACTACTGCCAGGAGAGATGAGTCATTTTCAAGTCCGTATCTTCCAAACTGCTAAGCTAGGCATATACTAAAATTGCATACAGAGATGTATAGTATATAAAAGGATATAATAAAAGCTAGAGGAGCAGGTCGATCTGACAGAGTTAAATGAACATTGCCATACTTTCATGTAAACACTCTATAAGTTTCCTGGATAAAAAAACAGGTACGTAAGTAGGTAGGTATTCTTACGAACAGTGCAGGCAATAAGCACAAATGATTAACACAAGGGAAACTTTACCTCAAAGCTATCTCCTTTCACCCCTCTGTGCTTCCCTTGATTTTTACCTCAATAGCTCATTCCCCGTAATCTTTTTTTATCTGTGTTTCTCTCCTCCTCCTTGTCTTGTTCATCCCAGGAATTCTACTGGGATCTGGGGGATTTGCTGAACATAAGAAACAGCTGATATTGAAGGGAAAAAAAAAAAAATAGAACCGTAGGTTAACTTGCAACCTATGCCATACTTTGATGTACGTGTTTCCGAAAAACTCACCTCTTCTATGTAATAAATTCATGCTTCTTTTTAGTCAGATATCTTAATTTGTACAGATCAAAACATGGAGCTCTGTGAGACCTACAGAGGTCTGTAAATGATGTAACCCCATGGCACTACTGCAATGCCCAACATGACAGCTAGAACAAATGCAGAGAAATATTTACATCTCGCTAATACTTCCAAATATAATTAGCTAATCAGTTTAACACGGAAAGAAGTAGTTATGACACAAGCACTGGTCTCTTTTCCTTTCCCAGCTTCTGTTTTTTTGAGGCATTTATCAAAGCTGTACACAAGCTGATGTTGTGAGCCACTGTGATGGAAGCTCTAAATCTAAATTATTAATAGGTAGAAATATGTGTAACACATGCTGCTACATATTTAATCAACGTTGTAGCAGCAGCAAATAGTTTTGATTTGCAACAAAAGTTATATACTATTCCATTGTGTAACTATAAAGAAAATATTAAAATACCAAAAGCAAAGCAAGTTACAATCTTCCTTTGAGACAAATCCTGCAATATCCACACGCAACTTGTAAATGGACCTGGTGCACGTAACACATGAAATACTTACAGATATGGCATGGGAAAAGAAAAGAAAACCACTTTCCCACACAAACTTTGGTAACATGTTCCACAACAGCTTCTGCAGCTACTGCTGATAAAAAGAAGCCGGGCTAGGCAAGCTCCTAGTACAACCCAGCTGAGTCCCAGTCCAAGAGCACATGAGGAAGAACTTGCATTTGTAGTTGTTTCATGCATGTATTGATAACTTTTGCAGCATTCAGCTTTCTTAAATTAACTGTTGCTTGGTACAACAGTTTGGTTTTCTACCTTTATTTCAATATTATTGCAAATCTCTCTCAAACAAACCAAGTGCACCAACACTGTATCTGTCCTAACGTGTCACTGCAGTATCCTTTCACTTTTATCTCCTCTGCTTCCTTCCTCCCTATTTCCCCGCTTTCTTTCTTGACGCTGTGGGAATCTCTTTTATCTCACAAATGCTGGCTGACACAGGCACTGGACTGGCTGGAAAAAGCCAAGAACGGAACAGAAGAAAAAGAAAAAACAGTACTTCCGCTTCACCTTTCTAGCTACAGCCATCCACCTCCACTGTCAGCAAATCCATGCAAGTAAGTCACGATGTAATCAATTCTCCACGTAAATACATGCAGGGTTACTAAAATCCATACTCCCAGAGATACTCATAAGTACACTGAAAATATAAATACAGGAATAAGAGGGATATTGTCACCATAGATTCATTAGCCCCAGGAAAGGAATAAGAACAAAAGAAACAAGTAAACAGAGAAGCCAGAGGCAAGGGTAGAAAGATTGTTCTTAAAAGTATTTCTTTCCTTTCTATAATATCTCTTTTTACTCTGCTTGACAGAACAAACCTTGTCTTTCAGAAATACTATTGTTTATATTATACACAATTCAGTTGCATCTCTCCCCATCTAGTTTTGCGAATTACAAAATGAAATCCCATTGATGCTATGCTAAACACTGCATGTAGGTATGCACGCTGTTCATGCAATTTCCACATAATTCATTCCCTCTGCAGTACTTCTATAATTGTAAGAAGTATGCTGACTGAATTCAGTTTACTGCAGCAGTACTCCCATGTAAGTCAAGATAATACGACTCTCATTAGTATATTTGCTAACAAAGTTGGCTAAGAAAGCCACAGCACACAATGATGGAATTTAGGAATGCTCTACAAAACACATGGTTTAGAAAACCCCTCAATAAAATCAGTAACATCACCATCACAAGGCTGTTGTTGTTCACTGATCACATTCAAATAATCTTAACGTTTTCACTGATAATGGTTTCACTAAAAGTATACGTTGAGCTATAAAATAAAACAGCATATTCCAATAGCTACACCATGCAATCATAACTGCAAGTCTAAGTAGTTTTTCCCTGACATCCCTTCTCTTTCCTCCTATCTTCCAATGAGAATAAGAAATTACCAAGAGATTCTGTTCTGTTCTTTGTTATGCTTCAGAGATACAATTAAATTGCTCTGAAAGTGAAACAAATACATCTCTGATCTGTAATGTTTTTTGTAGTTTTAATCTACAATGCATTTGTCTAACCAAATTAAGTACTTCAGTCTTAGCGTTACGTGTTCAAACATATCTCCTTCATATTTGTTTTCCATTTTATAATGCTTTAATTGTTCAGAAGTAATAACAGTTGATTAATTTTTGCATTTGAGCTGCAATTATGCCTTGAAATCTAATTTGTAAGAACTAAGGCTGTACTTTGATACAAACACCACAGATCTCTAAATTACAAAGCAAATTATCCTCTTGGTCCCTTCTCCCCTGCCATCACCGCAGCATTACCCCAGAACAACACCTCAAACTGATGTTTCTGCTGCACAAAAGAATGGGCTCAAGCCTGCCTTAAACCCCCAGCAAGATGATAAAGCTCACATAACCACTGACTGTGGCTCAAACATGACTTTAATTACAGCTTAACAACAGCAGATGCTTTTACGCACCAAAAAGTACAATTCTGTTTCTGGAGCAGTTATCCAATACCATGCACTTCCAATTAATTTTGTGCAAGCTTGAGTCAAAGAAGTCAAGTTTTACAAATATTTTTGCCCCAATTTTACAGCAATATAACTTCTGTAAGCTCTTAAAGTTTTGGACACACTAGCATAACAGGAAAAGGGAGTGAATGGGCACGGCTGGCTCTTCATTCTCTCCCCACCTGAGCTAAATGAGCATTCATCTAGAGCTCTCAGTCCTGTACTTTGAAAACATATTCCTTTGGTGAAGTCTCACAATGACTGTAAGTTCTCAATAGGCCATACTGGGCATCAAGTTTAACCATGGGATTTAACATTGCCTTGAACCAAATTTATCTTAAGCACCTGCCTTTACCTGTGTATCTGGGGTGACAGTTGGCACCTTCTCAAATAAGATCTCTAATTAAATACTGTAGAATTACTGATCTTGATGTATTTCATTTTGGAAAGTTTCTGGAGTCAAAGGACAAGAAAATCAGACGACTAAAGCTATGGCAGAAACGCGCAGTGGAGAACATGACAATTCACAGAGAACAAAGAAAACAAGGATGCATGAGAATGCACCAATTTTGATTTAACTTAGGAGTAAAGAATTGTCTCAGGTTTGAGGTACATACAGATGATCTTATTCTGGAAGACATTCTTATTAACTATACGGCTAACACAAGAATGGCGTTACAGGATCAGAAAAGTATAAGTTTAGCGATGTGGATGGAACAAAATAATCTTTTACTGTTGCTCGAGGCTAAACCAGAGTCATTTTCTAAAATTAACTGTAGTTTAGTGACAAAGTTTTTATTGCAATGACTTCAGATCTAGTTAGGAAATTGCAGTCACTGATGCAATTATGCTGTCCATTTCTAGCTGACAAAGCAGGGGAAAGCTGTATTCCATGTGACCATACTTGTATCGCGCCTACTTCGCACCATTCACTATTTTAAGTCAGCTTTAGTCACATCCTCTGCCAACATAGATTACTGTAGCTATTTTGACTTCAAAAGTTCTATACATTTGGAGTTCAGACACACTATCTTTTAGCAAAATTGTATTATCCCTATGCATCTTTATTTAATATTTTTTATTATTAATAAAGATAAGCTACACAGTGATACATGCAAGATGCATATTTTGAAATGACAACACTTACGTCAACATGGAAATAATTCAACTTTCTTGACCCTCCATCCTTTGATTCAATTAAGCATCTTGATTAACATTCCATCCCTACAACTCTTCTAGACATGTCAGTAAGTGGTCCTATCAATAATACTTCAAATACTTTTTCAATTATATATTTTAAATACTTTGAGCACTGGCAAAGGCTGCCCAGAGAGGTTTTGGAGTCTCCCTCTTCGGACATCTTCAAAAACTGCCTGGATCAATGTGCCCTACTTGAGCAGGGGGTTGAACCAGATGGACGCAGAGGTAAATACTTATCTGCATTGTTTTCTTGTCAGTCTTTCTTAGGAATAGCTGGTTGCCATGACTGAGAAGAAACATGAGAACACTATAAGCAGATGCAAAGTTTCTGCCATATATGCTTTGCATTACAATTTTATTTATTTTGCACAGACATTAGCAATTTTGTAATTATACAAAAATCATTCTCCTTTTGGAGATGATTTGGAGGGCACAGAGAAAACAACAGAAGCATCAGAATTAGGTGTGTTGTTGTTTGTTCTTCAAAGCAAGCAGAAGGAGGTTACCAAAGACCAAATGTCATGTAGGAGTTTCAACTACTTAGGTTTATGGAACAGTAGACAATAAAAGAAGCATAAATATTCTGTATTTCCTATTTTCTGAAATGTTTCCCATTCCAGAAATGAGTACAAGAGTACAGCAAAATAATTCATTTTCCTATTATGTGCAAAAAACGATAGAGGATGTACATTGAATCTACAGAACTGTTGTGTCCATGAGTTATGGTTTGAGTTTTTCCTCTGTTTTATTGCAGAGAGATGAAGAATTGGAATAATAAAAAATGAGCTCTTAATCAAATATAACAGCTTAATAGTGCCTTTTAAATAAAGATTTATTTTTAATTAATATTGTTAATTAATATTAAGATTATTAATTCGTTATTACCGATTGTGTTTTTATTATTTATTAATTCCTTACATAATGAATACAGTCAGTTACATATTTATAACACGCTTTTCTTTCTCATATAAAAATTAAAGATTCAAAAATCTAGAAAAATATTTTTCCAAAAAATATTTGTTTTTTTCCAAAACAGAACCAATATTTCACTAAGCATAACTTTATCAAAGGAAACCAACATCTATTACTATGAAAAATGCAGTTCATCCTCTATTTCTTAACTAGGCCATATAAAAATCTTCTGAGATAACAAGCATATCTAACATGCAAAACTCTTTTGCTCATTAAGGTCTCTGAGTAAATCTCTACCTTACTTCAGGAGGTACCTTCCCAGACATATCTAATGTGATTTCCAGTCTTTGCAGATGGCCTGTCCCATGAGTGAGAGACAGGCAGTACTTGTGACTATTTTCCACAGATATAAGAAGGAAATAGCACTGAAATTTCATGTATTGTGAGACTTACATCCACGCCGAGAAAGAGCTGCACACCCACAAGCAAAGGACAATAAACCAAGGGGAGCACAAGTGGCAGCCAGGAGGGATGCCTGAGCTCTTCCAGAGCGCGCAGTGAAAAGACGCAGAGGAGGCAGCTCATGAAGGGGACGGGTGGGAGCTGGGAAGTGGGAACAAGGAGGAGATCCTCATCCCGCCTTTCCAGCCTGAGCCCTCAGGAGACAGGCCTGGCTGGTTCCCCAGTAAGGACCTCCAGCACCCACATGTGCAAAGCTATTTTAGAAATGTATCTGGCCCTTGCAGAAATGTATTTGATTCCTACCAGTACTAGCATTTGACTAGTGACAGTATAAGCATGTTGCACTACAGACGCTATACTCGATTTTGAAGCACTTGCTTTGAAGAAATTGATAAAAATTCTACCTCCTTTACCTCTTACGTATCACTAAGATGTTATGCTATGTATACTGTAATTCAGCTGATGTATCTTTTACTGCTTCTCAACTGAGTTGGAATCATAGCTTTCAAACCAATATATTTCCAGAGCAATAACAGGCATCCATATACTATTAGTACTACGCAAGGAGTGACGCATGCTTTCACGGTACATCATCACAATTATTCAGGAAACTGAAGCAGTTCAATCATCCTTTATCATATTGTCCAAACGAGTCTGAAAAACATTCATTTTTCACATTACCAAAACAAGTCTGCTTGAATAGATTGCCAAACCAGATATAAACCATGCAGTGGAGTACAACAACCTGTCATTAGAGGATCACTCTTCATGTCAAACTAAGGAACAGGGAGAAGCACAGAGGTAAAACAACAGCACTGTCACTTTGAGGGGGAAAAAGTTCTTCTGAAATGTATCTAAATACCATCGATATATAAGTAAAAGATAGACTGAGAGAAAAAAGAAAAGAAAACCTGTAAGTAATAGAAAACCTGTAAGTAATAGAGGTGAACAGTAGAATATAAGCTTCTTCTCAACTCCTTTTGAAAGGAATTAGGAAAGGCTGCAAGACTCAGAAAGGATCACCAGCATCTTCAAATGTAACCATTACATGTTTGCATACTGAAGGTCACACAGCTTTGGGGGGAGGAGGAGGGGCATGAAACAACTCCTATATTTTGAAATATAGAAATTATGTAGGATACTCTGAAACTAATGCCTCCTATTTATTTCCACGGAAACTACAACAGACACAGAGAGCACAATAACACTATTTGATAGAGCACATTCTCAGCTACAGAACAGTCTTTTTTGAACAGTCACCACCAGTAGCTACACATATTTGCCAGTGACAAACAAGAGCCTGCATGTCATGCTCACAACAATCTCCACCAGCAGAGATGATCCTCTGTCGCTGTCGTCGCTGCTGAAATGCACCACCCACCACCTCACTGTGCTCACATCCACTGTTGGGTCTCCATGAACATTCAGAAAGTGTCAATGAATGTCAATGGGTGCCATTTTTTCCACACGGAGGAACTCAATTCAACCTCTTCGCTTCATCCACACTTCCATGTCAGACGCCATTTGGTCAGAGTGCCCCTCTGCTGCCATCTGTCACACGGCAACAAAATGGAACAGAATATTGGTGGGAAGGTTCAACCTCTACTGCCATCCCACCAACACCCACCTCTAACGTTGTGGGCCAACACAATAAAATAGGAAGCATTACTTTCCAAGCAGTCCTCGTACATGCATGAAAACCTTTTGAGATGCCAAAACTAATTATCTGTACTAAATAGTAGAGATAATTGTACTAAAGATATAATTCTGTCTGTCACCCCCCTTCCCATAAGTAAGCACCCAACTAATCACAGCGATTTCCTGTGCAGTTCCCCAGGTATCGCTAGGAAATTGCCTTTCAATGAAATGTTTGACAATGTTGACAATGAATTGCTTTTGCTCAAGGACCTGGGTGCACTTGGTGGGTAATGCAGAAAGATGGGGATGTTCGGTGTGTGCC
>WBMW01002341.1:762267-820059 GCA_013396635.1 Penelope pileata
TATAAAAAAAAAAAAAAAAAAAAAAAAAAAAACACCTAGGCAACCAGCCAGGAGCATGGGAGGTGTTAAATACATTTCTGTTAAATACATTTCCTGTCAGCTGCCAGTGCAAGGGACAGGAGACTGAAACACAGGGGAGCGATATCTGGATCCAAATTATCCAATTGCACATTGGTTTTAACTACCAAAAGCCAGAAAACATGTTCTAATTACTCCAGAACACCAATTCCCAGTGCAGGCATTTGCATTTAGCACACTGTTTGTTAAGCTTAGCTCTGCTATGATGAGGCTGAGGCAGTGAGCTGAAGCGCTCTGAACAAAGGACAGGGAAGAGCTGCAAGACCCTGGCCATGTGCGGGTTCTTCGCATAAGACAAACACGGGAGGACAAAGAACTGTGAAACACTTCTTCCAGGTTTGGCTAAGAACAAAACAACAACAAAAAAAGAGGAAATGGAGGGTCTACTATAATCCTTAGCGACTTAGTCCTGTTTTGAGGATGACTGAAGAGCTGAGAGAAGAAAAAGGAGAATATAAAATGTGTAACTCAAGGTAATTTCCCAGGAAAGCTGCTGACACTGGAAACAGTTTATGAGGGGGACTTCAAATTCAGTGTATTAGCTGTGATAAGTCCAGTAACAACTGTCTTCACCAAGTGGACAGATTTTCTCTTGTTCTTGATTCACTCAGTGGGCCTGTGTCTGCCAACTCCAAACATCACCTCCGTTAAACACTTCAGCAAAACAAAGTGTGCAATTTTATTTCCACATTCTCTTTCTTGGCCCCAGAAACACAAAAAAAAATTTTAATTCTTTAGTTTTAAACCCTTAAGTCCAAGGAGACTTTCAGTCTCTTTAAAGCCACAGAAAAGGTCAAGGTGCTTTGGGTGAAAGCCATTTTTGCTCAACTACTTTAAAAAGAAAAAAAAAAAANNNCCTAATCTTCCTCTTCCTTGATTCCAGATCTGCTGAAGGTCTTTGGGAAAAAAAAATGAAACTAAATGGATCTCTATTATGTTATTAATTCAACAGTTACTCTAGTGCCTCTTGTCCCTTAGAAACAGCTGCATTTCACAATATTGGCCAGAATAATACTTAAGAGAGTGAATGAGACTATATACTCACAGTTCCCAAATGGGTTTACTATAATAATTCTGCAATAAAACCACAGGCCCAATTCTTAAACACAGCACAGTCACAATCTGAAATTTTGTAATAGCAACAATTACGGGGCCATTATGGGCAAACGAAATACATCCTAGCAGGTTCTTATGTTTCCTTGCTCTTTTGTGATATTCACAAAGGCTGCACACGTGCTTTGTGCCATCTATGCTGGCACCCAGTTGTGAAGGGTACATACTGCAGCATTAATCAGAAGCCAGGAAATTCTTCTAACACGCTAGAGCAGTGTGATTATCTACACCCTTGCATTTGTACCATAAGTTTGTTTATTGTTACAAGCCGCTGCAACAATAGGGTAATAACCATATATGAAATTTGGGCCTATTGACTCATACTCTATGCATAAGAAATTATACTATAAGCAGCAGCTGCATATTTTAATGTTAATGTTTAGAATGCTTCTTTTACTGGTGATACTTCGTGGAATGCCATGCCAGTGATGAAAACATTGATCGATAAACTAATCATCTACATAACGATAGCACTGATGGCCCATTTCCTATACATTTCCTGCAAAGTATGTTGTATTGACAGAGCGGCAGTACTTTGGTGTCTTGGGAAGGAAAGGGCAGCACTTTCACTCCTTCTCAGTCTTCTCAACCTTCCTCCTCCAGCTTACAATTTAAGACATGCTTAACCAGAGGGGGTGGGTCTGTACACAGTAAACCCCCTTGGAAGTTATGAATTTATTCCATTACTTCTATGCTTGCACAAACTTCTAGCAACTCCCATATCTTGTACAATTCAAAAGCAGAGCTATAGGTCACATAAAGAAATATTTCTAATTTTCATTTCCATTTTCCACTTGTCACCAACCAGCTACATTTGACTTCCCCAATGTTAGTATTGGAGCATAATTCCCCACATCACTTTCCACTTAGGATTTCACACACTTCTTTTAGATGCTTTGCTAGTTACCTCTTTTACAGGCTGCAGAATTGAGTTTGCTCCCTTATAAAATCTATTCAGTATCTCTGACCACCCTGTCATCCTTTCTGCAACCAGCCCTTGTCGCAAATCCCTCAATGATGGATCATTGTAGCAGCACTGGGAGAAACCATAAGGGCATTCACAGAAATGTAAGCAGGCTCATTTTTCAACTGTAACAACTCCATACCTATAACATTTTATGTATATCTATTTGTGCTTAAGGCTGCTTCTAAAACACATCCTTATTCACAGTGAACTATTTAAAGCTAATACTGGGTCCAAGCATCCTTCAAACAACCTTCAAGGCATAAAATAAAAGCATATTCAATTTCCAATAACAGTTATTGCTTCTCAGTATCAAAAAGCAGTGTTTTAGTTTAACAATAGGAGGTTTAAAACAGCAACCAACTTTCATTAGCCTCTGGTAACACATCATCAGTCCGGATGATGTCACAGGCTTGTATTTTTAGCATTTCAGTCTGTGACTTTGTGCAATATAAACATGAATAAAAAGCATCTGTATAAATGAATGAAAGGTTGCCATGAAACACTAATAATCTGAGTCCCAACAATCACATCTAATTCTGCCAAATTGCAGGAAGTCTCATAAATAAGAGGTATGAACATCCATTAGAACAAAAAGTAGAGGCTTAGTCACTCATTCTAGGATGTACGGTGATAATCAAGATACAGTCCAAACAACACAACAACCACAATAACCACAACATAAGTGCATTTGTTTATTTACAGAAAAGCTTTGAAGATAACCAAATAAATTCTTTCTCAACAAGGAACACTGAAATCTTTGTAAAATGTATAGGTATAGGTAGGCACATTCATTTTAGCATTAATGACCTTCAAGAGGCTATTATGCTAAACTTAGAAAAAAATGTAGGAATGTCGGTTAGTGGGAACTTGTATAAATGAGAACACAAAATAACTAAAACCTGTAATTTCCTAAAAACTATCTTAATGAGTCATTCTAAATGAATAAAAAAATATGATAATACTCGGCAATGAATCACTTTTCCTATCAATGATTAAAGAAACGAACACAGGATCCAGCACGCTAAAGTTACCAAACAATTAATTTGGCCCATTTGCTGTGCTGCTCTGTGACCATGGACAGGTTTATGGGGCAAAAGAGATTCACCCAGACCTCCTCGGCTGGTAGCACAGTGCTTGGCCTATAAGCAAGACTGGGCAAAAATACTATCTCTGAGATCTGCGTTTAGAGCTAAGCAAAGACTATAAGGGAATCAAAAAATTTCAAGTCTCTCATTCTGCTAGGAGGACATTACTCACATCTACTGCTTGGTAACCTCCAAAATGTAAAATTCCCACCTTTTTCAGAACACTAACTCTATGCATTCAAATAACACGATCTGGGTTCCAATTTGAACTCCCATCCCCACCAGCAGGTCTGACCAGGACTGCTGGCTATGGGGGATTGGTGAGCAGGACTGGTACCTGCTGTAGAAGGTCTAATAAGATCATTTCACTACAAAATGTTGCAGCTCAGGCCCTCTAGAAGTATAGGATGCAATGGATTTAGTCTGGAATCACACCCATCATGGGGTTTCTGCAGCTTAACAGTTTCTTCATGCCAGCCAAGCCTGCAAACATACCCATAGGCTGTGGCAAACATGGAACAAGGCTCTGCACCTGACACCTTAGTCAAGTGGCTTAAGGTAATGGGCTTTACCTTGCACTTACAAACAGCCGTAAAGTTCAGTTGGTTCATCAGCTGGGGCAACCGGTGAAGCTGCAGGAGCCCCATGAGTAAGCTGAAGCTGCAGACACTCCATGAAGCAGACTGCTCTCAGCCTCCCTGGTCCCGACTTCACCCTGAACAACATAACCACAAAGGAAAGGGCTGCCCACAGAAGCCAACTACCGGCTCTCATTGGGAAATAAGGCAGAAAAACACCATAGTCTTGGATGATGGAAAGAAAACAAATAGCCAAAGCCCCCGTACGGCTTGCAAAAGGTATTACAGAAAGTGCCAATGTTAGATAGAAGCATAAAGCCACCCTCTGTCAATTGTCATAAGGTACCAGAAACTGGGAAACCCTTGTCTCTTTTCTTAAAGAACACAGAGAAAATCCTAACTGATTTTACCAGCTAGAAGAATCAGATCCAAGTTCCATTTTCAGACAAAAAGAGGAATGATAGTTTTAGTTCAGTTTTGTCATCACATTTAGGTTTGAGTTTCTGTTTAAGCTGTGTGACGCCTTCAAGAAAAGAAGGAGAGAAGCAGGAGCGACTGTCACACTGGCATCTTGAAAGAGGAATATAAAAAGACCTGCAGGGCATTTCTGTAGGCACAATACAAGACCCTGAAGGAACAAGTACTCTAACAACAATATCCTTGACTGTCACTTACCACAAGTAAAGATGTCAAAACTCAATAGCAAGCATTTTTAGGAGCACAGTCTCTTGGCTTCACCTATTATTCCTGGTTTAGTGAAAACAAAAACTGACAAGGCAAGCAAGATTAATTTATTGTTGTTTGTATTGAAGGGCTGTAGTCACAAGAAATTAAACAATTAATACATGAATAACCTCTAAAAGCAGAGATTCCCAAGATAAATTCTTAAATAAAACCACCACATCAGTTCTTTTTGTAGTTTCCAAAAACAAACACTTACCAGGAAAACCATGTGAGATATTTTTGTTTTGCTAGAGTGTGAGACTGTTTGGCTTTCTGTTATAACCAATATCAGTATCTTCTAGCCAGAGCACAAGGGATAACTGCCAGTAGAACTGTACATCTTCTCAGCTGCAGAATGACAGCCTTTGTCAGCTTCAGTGACAAGTAGCCCAGAGAGCAGTCCCCACCGCAGCACATTTGTCATAGCTACACCACACTGATTCATTCTTTCACAGGAGTCACTCCTCTGCTACATATTAGAAATTTACATTGGACATTGAAACAAGTAAAGAATCCATAATGAGAATGCCCTCTCTTTTCTCAAGGTAGATATCTACCATTTTTATTATAAAATGCAAAGAATACATTTCACTTCTTTACTATCCCTAGGGTGGGCGGTTTCCTTCTTTTTACTCTTGAGAGTGTAAACATAAGGATGAAAATTTGCTTAGTTAATAACTCAATCATCCTAACTGGTATTGAGTTTTTCTTAGGGCTAAAAATGACAGAATTGTATAAGATCAATTTTTTGGTATTACTTAATAAATCTTAAATAACATGCATCTGGAGTAGTTGCAGACCTTTCCTGGGCTAAGCTGCAGCCTTGTCTCCGTACTCATACAGGAAATCAAAGTCAATTCTAACATCTCTGCAAGCACTTAACAATCCTGCATATGAGCGTGCACGTGGAAACAGCTGGCTACTACTCATGCGTAAGTGCAAAGCAGCGCAGAAATAAGGAAAGTGGGTAGAGCAGCAAAGGGACAGGCCAGGGCAGCACTATGATCATCTGCACATACACCTCTGAACCAAGAAGGAAAATGGAGAGACTTTAAGGAACAACAGGTCAAATCATGGGATTAGACAGAATGAACCACGCTCCCTATTGTGGGCATCTAAACACGTGTTTGAAGGACGTGTGTGAAGGATGAGCACTGGTATGTTCTCAGGACTGGAAAGTAAAGGCTCTTCGCTGGTTTGTTGTCACAGCAAGCATTGGAGATACTCTAGGAGACAACCAGAGTAAGAATTTCATAGCCTGCTCACACAGCTTTTCAAGCAACATCACGAAAATAGAGTCAGCCAGGTGACAAGAAAGGTCTGTTGCAGCTGTGGAGAGAAAACATTACAGTTTGCTGCATCACAGAAAAAAATCAGGAAGTAGAACGTGACTATCTATCCATTTCCCATGGCTGCACTTGCAAAATTTTGACCGCTTACACAGCTTGTAGATTTTGCTATACTTAGCATTTCACATAAATTTACTACATTTCAAGGCCAAATTGAAATACCATGGTCATCTACTCTGGCATATGGCACAAGCACATGCTCTGGTTCTTCCAAAAGTATAGTGTTATTGCCCTGATGCAAAACTTTGAACAGCAGAGCTCACTGCTGTGCCAGGTTTGCAAGTGTATCACTGAGTTCTTCTAATTAACAGTCAAAATAACAGCATATTTTTTTCCAATTGATTTTCAGAAGTACAGAATGTCAGCCAAACATCAGTGCAGGAGATACAGCATATGCCAAGCAAAATATATGCATCTGTCTGAAAAGCAATAAAATGATTATTACACCCACATCTTTTCACACCTCCTCTAAAAATATTATATATATATATATANAATGGTCAGAGTCAAAACAACAGGCAGGATAGGCTGCTAAGCTGAAGGATTCTAATGAACTGTATTTGAATAGAGACCAGTGCAGGATTATACTGCTGGGCACAAAGAATGCAGACTATCACTACACCACTGACGTGGATTTTTGGTTCATAGCAAACCAATGCCTAAATGTGCTACAACTTGCAAAAATGCCCAACAAACTTGGTTCTACAAACATTGCATTTTTGTATCATTGGTGACAATGAAGTCACTGAGGTCAGGCTCAAATTGGTTATCACTTCACCTTCTCAAAAAGATGGCTGAAGGGTTAGTTCACTATGTTGTATGCAATCCTATGTGGGAGAAAATCCCAGGCAAGTAAGGATCTCCCTCAATAATCTGAGAATGAGTAACAGAAGCCAAATGGTAGTATTAAGAGCAATTAAACAATTGAGAGAAAAAAGAAAACATAGAACTGGTAAATGTCTGTCTTTAGACATGCTCAAAATTATAACAAACATCTTTCTAAAAGACGTGTTTAAGCCAAGCATGTGTTATAACACTCATTACGTGCACAGCTGTGAAAAGTATGCGATATGATTAACTGAGCCTTAGCTGCAAAAGTCACAAAAGTTGGTTACTGAAGGTCACACTGCAAGGCTGTGACATACCTGCTTCAGATTATCTGAGCTGTAAACTACTGCTTTTAATTATTTGAACGTTGAAATAACTATAGAATGTACAGAGGTATTTTGAAGGCCGTTTTCTATAAGAAAAATATCATTTTGTCCTCCTGACATTTAAAGATCTGATACAGACAACTCATTGCAGCTGGATAGAGTGATAAAGGAACCAATATTGGAAAATTAGAAATAAAACTACATGGTTTTAATTTCTTTTAATTTCATTTTTCTCCTCAACATGCAGATGTCTGTTATCAGACCATTTGCATGGTATGTACAGGTAATGTGGCTGAAATACACGGGTTGCTCCGAAAGTAATGCTTCCCATTTATTTCCATGGAAACTACAACAGATACAAAGAGCACAATCATGCTATTCAATAGAGCACATTCTCAGCTACAAAGTACTCTTTTTCAACACAGTCACCACCAATAGCCGTGCATTTTCACCAGCAATGAACAAGAGCCTGCATGCTGCTCTCATAACTATCTGCACCTGCAGAGGTGACCCAATGTCACTGTTGCCACTGCTGAAATGCACCACCACTGCCTCACTATGTCCACATCCATTGTTTGATCTCCATTAACGTTCAGCAAGCGTCAATTAATGTCAATGGGTGCCATTTGTTTCCATATGGAGGAATTCAATTCCACACCTTTGCTTCATCTGCACTTCCACGTCAGACACCATCTTGTCAGACTGCCCCTCTGCTGCCATCTGTCACACAGCAATAAAATATAGCACAATATTGGTGGGAAGGTTCAGCCTCTACTGCCATACCACCAACATCCACCTCTGACATCATGGGCCAACAGAATAAAACAGGAGGCATTACTTTTAGAGCAGCCAATCACAGGAAAATGAAGCAGCATGCAGATAGATTGGAAGGAGAACAGCCAGAGCTCAATATTCTTCATCCAGGATTGCATCAGATGCGTTCTACTCTCTTTTTAAGCATCAGAAAATTCATCAATGGAGTATAATTCAAAATCCCTAACATTAATCAAGTAAGCACCCAACATTTAAAGAAATTTGGTTGTTTCTCTTCTTATTTGACGTTAAACATGAAGTTCATCTGAACATTTACTGTTATAAACCTAAAAACCAAAACCGCCCAAACCTAAGACCTAACAAATTCATCATAATCTGTTCAGATTCTACTGGTCATAACAACTGCAAAGCAAAGGCTGAATAAATAAGCCTCTTTTTTTTTTTTTTTTTTATTGGCAAGCAACTATTTGGAAACCAGATAAGAAGACAATACACATTTGCATACCATTCCTCTGCCTTGAATAAAAAACTTGTCTTTAATTTTGACTCAAAAAAGGAAGAGAGCCATTTAGTGGCCAGGTAGATTTACTGTAGCTCTTAAACAAAGCTATACTGTGCACTGGTAACATTAGTAAGAGAATTAGAAATGCTAAGCAGTAGCACTGCTATTAATATTGTTGCTATTTCTTAATGAAATCCTGTAAATGGTTTTGGAGGGGAAGAATGATGCTTTATTTAAGGCATGACCTGGAACATGCACTTAATCTTTTTGTGTCTTGGCTGCCCTGATAAGGAGGAACTCTATGTGCTTTCTCCTACACTCCACCAGACATAATAATCTAGGCTATAAATTTAATGAATACAAAAGAGGATGTGTGGAAATTCTCTAGGTGCTAGCAGGAAGATAACATGAAAACCTGTTCCAGAAAATAGGCCATTATGTTATGAAACAACGTAAGATGCACAGGAAATAGGAGTAAAACGCATATTACCAATTTTCACTGGCTAACTCTCCAGCTGTAGATAAAAAGTAAATGGGCAAATTCACCTGGAGCTTTCTTTGGATTCATCAAGCTCAGGATTTCTGAATCCAAGGTGAACTGATTAAATAGAAGCAAAAAGATGAAAGCTCAATTCTCAAATTGCACCATTTGTCAAAGCAGATGAAGAGTGTTCATGAATATGGAAGACTGGTTGTGCATCTGTGAACGCAGCAGAACCTGGCCTAATGACTATTTAAATAGTGAGAACACATTCACAGCCCTACGTTCCACCTTCTGGGAAATCTTCAATCTTACTTCAGATGTCATGCCAGAGGCGTCCAAGGAACTAGTCAAGTACAACAGATCCTTTTGACAATTAGTGCACAGTGCCAATGGACTGGATTTCTAGAGGTATCTGAAAACAGATAGAGGAACCACTTTCTCTTCCTAATCTACAGTGATTTTGGAGACATCTTTTACCTGCAACCAAATACCAGAGAAACTGGCCTTAAATAAAATTGCCTATATCCGTCACTGTCCACCACTTCTGACCAAGGGACACTATCGTCCTTTCCTACATACCTATGTAGGTTACCCCTAAAGGATGGCACAGACAAACACTCATACAAAAACCATAACCTACACTGCAAAGCTGGATAAATCAGCCCCCAATTCACTAAAATGTAGCATGCATAATGACAGCGTCCCGTTGTCATCCAAATGTCAACAGCCATCGCCTCCATAACCTAATTTAAAATCCTAGCATCCATTGGAATCAATCCCATAAACTTCAGGAGCACTCTAGACACCAGGGTACAAAGGTTATCCTTGTCTTCAAGGGGAAAGTGATTAATGGCATCAACAGTATGCAGAGCATTTACTTGCACTTTGCAGCGCGTGACCACCACTCCTGGAACCTCCTTCTGACTAGTTCTTTGAGGTGCTGTGTAGAAGAAGGTAATTTACTTCACTCTCTGGTGAACAATTATACTCTTAGCTGATTGGAATTTAAAAGCAAGCCCAAGATTAACACTTGACATTTTTGAAAGCCCTCCAATTTAAAAACAAGAATTATTTGGAAGTTGCCCAATATTTTAAATATCAGATGTATTAATCAAAATTGAATTTCACTTCTGAAATAAATCGTAGATATTAATGTTATGTACTGCATTTAATCTACAGTTAATATAATATTCAAAATATAAAGATCCAATAATTGAAGGAAATACACTTAATATATCATCCACCTTAAAAACACCTCTCAGAACTCCTACATAATTAATTTGTGTTTCATCAGTGGCATTTGAACCAGTTAAATGCTTTATAGACTCAACAGTACAAAAAAGCAGGAAAATCAGCTACCTAAGGTAACATTACTGCATATGAAGGAGTAACTCCTCCATTTCATTTGAAATTTAACTTCAGAGCTCTGCAGTAAATAAAAATAAAACAACACTACTCGGATGTGGGATGGCATGCATAAAAAGTGTTAATGCTGCTGTGCTCAGGCCATCAGCACCTTTGTAGAGTCAAAAAGCAGGCAGTGCACCTTCCATTTAACAAAGCTTTCTCACAATATGCCTTTAGCTTTTCTTCTAGTTTTCTTTATGTTCAGTTTCTTTTTGCTAAGGCACCACTGCCTTGAATTCAGAGACACTGTCCAATATAACAACATAAAGCATAAAATACTGTTATTGGATAGCTGAAATCCCCTTGGACTAAACACTTGACCAAGATTTCATCTGAGCACCATTCTCTCTGCCTTTGTTCATAGGTTGCTCTGAAAGTAATGCCTCCTATTTATTTCCATAGAAACTACAAAAGATGCAAAGAGCACAACAACACTCTTAGAAAAAGCATGGTCTCAGCTACAAAACACTCTTTTTCAACAGTCACCACCATTAGCTGTGCATTTTCGCCAGCCACGAAGAAGTGCCTGCATGCTGTGCTTGCAAAAATCTGCATCAGTGGAGGTGACCCACTGTTTCACAGCTGCTATGACAGCACTGTTGTTAGGAAAATGTTGTCCATGCAGTCCAACTTTCAGTGTGCTTACATCCACAGTTTGGTCTCCAGAAACGTTCAGCAAGCATCAATGAATGTCAATGGGTGCCATTTTTTCTGCATGGAGGAACTGAATTCCACGCCTTTGCTTCATGCACACTTCCATGTCAAACATCATCTGGTCAGAGTGCCCCTCTGCTGCCATCTGTCACATGGCAACAATATAACACAATATTGGTAGGAAGGTTCAACTTCTACTGCCATACCACCAACATCCACCTCTGATGTCATGGGTCAAAAGAATAAAATAGGAGGCAGTACTTTCAGAGCATCCGTCATATAACTGTACAAGAAATGCGGACAGCAATGATTACATAAAAGCCTACTATCCACTAATGAAAAATGCTATAAAAGAGCAATTTATTAAAATTTGATATTGATGCCACTTTTGAATTCTGAGCATCTATTTTGATTTTTAGATCTACTAATGGTTTTGTTGCTTAAATGAGGTTTTAATATGAAGCAATATATTAAACATTTTACAACCTGTCAATGTGGAGCCAGCAGAGAGACTGTTCAGTTTAACTACCAAATGATTCCCAGAGCTGTCCTGTCACTATTAATGATGTCAGGCCACAAACATGAAAGAAAGGAACGATTACTTACTTTACAGAACCATGATTCCTCATGACAGAGTAGGAAGCACAAATTGCACAGTAAGTTATGGCTCACCACAGCTCCACATAGGATACATGTGGCCCTCCATGCCTGCCAAGCAAGGTCAATACTGGCAAAAGGAGCAGCACTCCTCCTCGGTTCTTTGAAATTCGAAGATGTAACACATAGCTGAAGACTGACAACTAAGTTTGAGTGTCAGGACAATTGTGGGATTAAGGCTGACCATGAAAATGTCAGAGACATATCTGTGAGGTATGTGAAACCTTTCCTTCCTGAGATAACTACTTTAACTACTTTGTTTACTAAAAATGTCAGCTGACAACAGGTGCCTTTTTGGTATAGCGGAAGTCAAGAGTCCTGGCTGTACCAGTCAAAAGCAACAACCTTCAGCTTGCTTTCTGACCTAGCAGTTAAAACCTAAGGTGTGAGTCATTTTGAGCAGTTCTGTGGGTCACGCTTATGTTGCTCTTTTCATTTTTCGGACATTGGCATAGTCCTGAGGGAGTCAGAGGAAGCACCTTACTTTCTAGCTGCAAGAACTGGCTTCCCTCTTGCTCCCAACATGTAAATCAGAAGTGAACTGTGACATAAGACAGTCTCCACTCCAGTACTCTCTGTGCAGAAATGGCTTAATGTTCAAACCATCCAGCCATGCCTTTAAAAAACAAGGAAGAACATTGAGGAGATGAATACAAAGTGTACCTAATGTGTATCTGCCATCATATAGAGTCCAGGATGCAGTTCATGTGCTCAGCTGCTGTTCTTATTGCATTTATTGTAAAATCAGGTGATTCTCACATTCCTTATCATATGCAATCAGCTTTTCACCTAAATGAAACGGCAAGCTTCAAATCACTTGTCCTGATGAGATGGGATGCTTTGGGCACTGGTCTCCTTTCAGACTGTATATCCAAGAACACATTCTCTATATTCAAGCAGGGAACATTCAATTCCCTTTCAAAACAGATTTCCCCAAACTGTCACTTCTTTTTCTCTCTCTGTCTACAAAATAGAAAGACCTTTCCCCTCCCAGCTATGAGCCATCTCTACTCTTAATTTTTACAAAAATGTAACTGCCTTTTTCAAACAGATTTTCCAACTTCCTGCTGAGCAAACAATGCCAAGGCCTGAAATCAATTTAAATGGCATCTCTTAGAAATACGTCTATACAGAAAATAGAAGTACTTCCTACATTACAAGCTCAATTTGCAGGTAAACTAGCACCGCGCTGTATTTCACTGCTCTGATTACGAAGCTCCATTCCACTGAGAAGTACTTACACAGTTTAGTTAATATTATTACATTGTGAGAATGTTGAAGTCCCATATAGTGGAAATTACCCTTGAATATAATTTGCAGGAAGGCTTTGTCATGTGTGTGAATTAGTAATGTTGCTAAGATAGGAGTATTTAATAGAAGTATTCAACTTTAAAAATTTTCCATAGTAAAATTTACATTAACACAGCACTAACTTTGCATTTTAAAGAACCTAGAAACTAATGATGAAAAGGTTGAATGTTTTATACTGTGTATTACAGTGTATATCCACGTGGCAGTTGTTTCAGAAAGCTGCTCTCAATCTCATTTAAATCAAGTGTAAAAGCTTAGGAATATTAATGTGGAAAAGAGTGCATAGAACACATAACAATGCATTTTATACACTGAATAAAAATAGGAATGAAAATACACATTTCAGTGGAGTGATGTGGGCTACTTTTCTATCTGAACACGAAGTTTGCAAAATCACATAAAAATTAGCTTTTTATTTTCCTTGTGCCTTCAAAATTAATTCAGTATTCAGTTAATTCATAAACCAGCTCTCAGGGCCCATAGTCAATCAGCAAAGTTACTGCTAGTGTCAAAAACAATTTTGTCTCACTAAGAAGAAAAACACAATCCGACCTTAAATTTTAATTCCTTTTCTCATCTTCTAAGAGTCATACAGGCTTCAGATATGTACCACTGCCTGTCTGATACAAACTGCACATACTAGGGAGACCTCAGACGGTAACTGAAATCCCACAGGTTCTAGCAAAGGCATAAGCAGGGCCATGACTCTGACACATAATGGGAACAATAGCGGAGTTACACTTTGTAGAAGACTTTTCCTTTTAAGAATCTGATTAAATTTCTTTAACTAGCTACTGCATAGAGAATGATTATCATTCAACTTCCCAGTAACTTGTCTGGTTGATTTTACAGCAGTATGACCAAATCTGCAGCTGCTCTAAATGCAATACTCTTTTTCATTTGTTTTCGTTGGTATGGCTTTTCAGGGATAGTGGAAAGCATTCCTATTAAAAGCACAGCCTCTGTAGACATAATTAATAAATATGAAGACATATTAATAAATAATAATAATAAAGATATTACCTTGTTACCAATTCACTAATTATTGTCGAAATAAGTAGTATCATATGAAATTTTAAAATAATTATATAACATGCTGGGAAACATTGAACTTAGTGACATATAAGCAAATAAGCACAAGCAGAATTATGCTGCTTGCAACACAGGGTCACAGCTCAAGCAGAAGAACAACGTACCAACTGCATGGTTTGGACTTTACTGGCCTCAGAGTAGACACGAACAACAATTTTGATAGAGGGGCTGGGAAGAAAGGTGAGGATGAACTGTATTAGAATACAATTTCTCCATATTTTGCAATACATCATCATACCATTGAATGACACAAGCTATTCCCTAGCACTTGAGAATACAATCAGAGTACAGAAAGATATATGAGGGATTAATCTGACATTTTTTGCTGCTGTCTTCAAATTTTTAAACAAAAATATATATGTATATATTGAAAATATGCCATACTGTGCATATTATAAAGCAAAAAATACTGAACTAGTTCTGCAAGATCTTTTCTAAAAAAAACAAGAGTTTCTCCTCTCTATTGGTAAGGTCTCCCAGGTAAAGATGGGAGAATGGATGAGAACGGAAACAGCCCTATTCCCGAGCAGAAACTCTCAAGTTACCATGTTATTCTATCCTTCTCATTATAATATCTACATACAGTAATTCCCTTTACTTCCAAACCAAAACAATTTTTATGAAGTGAATTATCATCCCTATTGTATTATATATGTCTCATCCTTATCATCCAAAATACAATTAGACTATGGTCATAGGTGAAGTAAGAAGTAAGATAATAAATAATTCCCAATTTCTACCAAAGCATAATGCTACGGCATTTTTTCCTTGCAGCTTTAATTCACAGATTCCTTTCAGGCGCTTTATAGCCAATGAATCACTACTTTTCTTTTCATCTATATATTTCCAAGCATTGCTTGTAGCTTAAAATCTGTATTTACAGTATCACAAAAATTCCTTGATTAGGAACTATTTTCAAACACTTTTTTAAGCTCTAAGGACTTTTAAAAGTACCTAAGCAAATGACAATAAAACTGAAAGTACATTTTGAGTGAATATAACCTCTTTCTTACAAAACTGGAGATGCTAGACATAACAGAAAATGGCTATCGTTCCTAAAGGCATCACTGCTGAAATCAGGCCAAAATCCAGAGTCTGAGAAGAGCTAGCCTCCTCGGAAGGTTGCATCTTTCTGACCCTGAAGTAACTAGGTGATTTCACAAAATAAGACTGAGGTCAGTTAGGTCTTGCAATGCTAAGCACAACAACATCTTTAAGAATGCAGACACAGAGCCTTAGCTGAGAAAAACCGGGATAACTCAAATTGAGCACTAATATCTCACGTCTATGTGTAGCTCAACATGGCTGGTTAACTGACCTTATTGGTAGGCTGGGAACAGAAGTGATAAAGCATCCACGTACTGAAAGCAGCCATAGCCTATCTTGCAAGAGCAGATATGTAAAATAATACATTATAGCGTACAGTACAATAATCTCTGTGCAAGATCAGCATTTCTTCACAAATATATAAAATTGAAGTGAGGGAGGTCACCATTCCTTTGGGTGATCCTCTTAGACCTATGAATATTTTGGAGTAAAAGCTAATTTCAATTTTAAGCAACACCTTCTGAATGCACCATTTATTACCCAGCTTGGCAAAGGACAGTAAGACTTTAAAATGCTACAGCATTAATTATGCATATAAATCGCTACACAAAGGACACACAGTTAATTTTAATCATTAATTAATTGTTTGCTGTTTTCGTTACAAAGACTCAAGGCTTAATTAAGTACCACAGGAATAGTCTTTCATGCATTCTGACAGCCACTGTCATAGATGAAAGTGTTTAGAGACATTTTTCTTCTCTTCCCAATTAGGCTTACATGCTCTCCAGCCATCCTACTAGTTCGAGGCACTTTAACAGAGCGTATTAAGAACCACCACACTGAGCCACACAGGACAGAGCAAGCTACCTGCAGGTGACCACTCCCCCTCAGGGCTCTTCCCTTACAACCTCTGAGCACTCACTCAAAACATTGCACATCGCTGTAGCGCTGTTTGTACTGCACATACAAGAACTATATACTTGATTTTTCAGCTTTCTTGAAATGCTTAGGGAGCCTTCTATGGCAGAGGCTGCTGCTACAGTTAAAATGTATTAACTTTGAAGATCTGGGCACTTCAAGAACCTCACTGCACCCTGCTGTTCAGATAATGTATTTATAAAACCTTACAACTTCTTTTACTGAAGAGTACCTGATAAAACTGCAGGTCATTTATACATGAAAGACAGCTCCAACAACAGAAGTGGTAATTAATTTAAAATAAAACCATGAGGCACTGTGAAACTAAGGTAAGAGGGTCCCTGCACAACATCAGTTAAGCACCACCCATTTTCAAATAAATATACTTATGTTGGTATATTTTGTCATACAAGCGTTGTGACAAAGGTACAAGAAAAGCTTTTCCCTTTACTTAAAAACTCCATATAAGTAGGTAACAGATAAAAGTCTCTTACTCTGGATCATCTGGAAGGAATCTCACGCCATTGTTTTGCTAGGATTTAGCTTTTCCACACTACAGTTGTTTATGTGAATCCTTCAGCTGCACCTAGACTTTTTATTACAATGAAGATTAAAAACAGACATATGCTAAACAGAAGGAATTATTTCTTCTTTCAAATTAGTTGTTATTTTATGCTTTTTATTATTATTTCTGAGCAGTAGAGGATCTTTAAGCATTATGACAAAAATCAAAATTGTTATTTCTATCATAAAGAGGCAAGTAAGTCCAAAGCACATTGACTGACAGTCTTGAGTGAACAACTAGCAGAGGAACATATGATTGTGAAGTGTAAGGTAGATTACTAAGCTATGAATCTTCACCATTAACTCTAGAAGAATGATGATTCTTCTGTGTAACATGGTCTTCTGGGATCTCCATCTTTGTGAGACTAGCAGGCAGATGCAGGAGTCTATGTTCTCCTCCACACCCTAGACAGTCAGTTCTGTTATTTTTTATTTTCTACGTAAAAACAGAACACTTTGAGAAACAAGTGGTCACGAAAGTAATGCCTCCTATTTATTTCCATGGAAACTACATCAGATACAAAGAGCACAACAACTCTTTGGAAAAGCACGTTCTCAGCTAAGAAACACTCTTTTTCAACACAGTCACCACCATTATCTGTGCATTTTTGCCAGCAATGAACAAGAGCCTGCATGCCATGCTCGTAAAAATCTGTATCAGCGGAAGTGACCCAGTATCGCTGTCGCCACGGCTGGAATGCACCACCACTGCCTCACTGTGCTCACATCCACTGTTTGGTCTCCAGAAATGTTCAGCAAGCATCAATGAATGTCAATGGGTGCCATTTTTTCTGCATGGAGGAATTGAATTCCACACCTTTGCTTCATGCACACTTCCTTGCCAAATGCCATTGGGTCAGGCTGCCACTTCTTGCTGCCATCTGTCACACAGCAACAGAATATAGCACAATATTGGTGGGAAGGTTCAACTTCTACTGCCATACCACCAAAATCCACCTCTGACATCGTGGGCCAACAGAATAAAATAGGAGGCATTACTTTCAGAGCAGCCCTCATATAATTCACTGAATAACAGCAAAGACGACAAGAACAAGTCTTCGTTTAAAAGCGACATGAGTACCAAAACCAAACTACTAAAATTGGTGCTCTTAAAGTTTATATTTAGACATGTATATTTAAGCATTGATGTAGGATACAGGAACTAAAAGACTGAGTGATGATCTTCAAACTAAAGTGCAAATTTAACTGACCAGAGCCAAGCCAGTTGCCTTCCTTGGAAGTTCACAAAAAGACATATGAATATTTGTATTATTTATGGGAATAACATTTGTTCAGTGAAAGCATAATCTCAGCATGACTGTGTATAGAACAGCCTCATGAGGCCTCAGACTTATTCTCAAAATGATTCTTGAGCAAATATGCTCCATTTATTACTGAAACTTTTTTCTCCTCCCTGGTGGTGACATTAGAATGCTTAACATAGCCTCCAGGTTTCTTTTTAGGCTAATGAATAATCAGTAATAAAAATCAGAAATAGTTCACAGATTGAACAACCTGTTGATTAAGACTAAGAAGCCAAAAAACAACCAGCTTTTTCCTTGCTAAACTCTTTCCTCCATCAGTGAAGCAAAAGATCAAACAAAAATTTAATAGTCTGGACACTTAGTTTTGGATTAAGAAGCAGATAAAATGCAGAATATGCAACAGAAACTAACTTACTGAATTAGAAATTATTTTACCTAAATGTTTTCCTCACTACAATGAAAAAGCCATATTCATATGGCCAGAAATCATGAAAGAAAAGGGATATGATGTGTTAATTGCTTGCACTTCAGAAACTGAACTAAATCTCTTTGACAATGAGGTTTAAACTGCCAGCTGGTAAGTAATACCGCATTTTCAAGATCATCTAGTTTACTGATTTTAGATCACTTAAAGAGTACTTTAAATGAAAATGCTGCCTACAATGGGAAAAAAAAAATTGTGTGTTTTGATGTGTTCCCCTCCCTGGGGGGGAAGAGATTTCCAACTTAGATTAGTATCAAAGAAATGTCTGCTACAAAACAAAAATTTTTTTTAAATATGATTTTGACGAAGAATCAGGGTCATTGAGGTAAGAAACACAGCAATGGATTTCTAGACACATCTGTTAATTTCCTCATCTCACTGCTGACATATCTTCTGCATCACTTCAGGCATCATCCGGATCAATGAATGCTAGATATGAATCAAAAGAAGGAAAATGCTGAAATTTGGAGAACTCTGAAGGCAACAGGCCTTAAATGGAGTAATGCAAAGCTGGTGAGAAATGCACCACAGCAAACAACCTGTATTGTCAGAGAAAAGGAAGAAAACAAACAAACTAAAAAAAATAGGCCAGATGAGATAGTTAGCACTCTCCATCTGCAACTTCCGTGTTATCCAACCCTACCAGGTAAACTGAATGTTTCTGGTGAAGTGATTAGCAGTGAAGGAGGTAAAACTGACTTGTAAAATTAAACAATAATCTTTAGGGTTATTTGTCTACGCTGTCAACAGGCAGTTTATACCAGTTGAACAATTTTTTTTTTTTCAAATACATTGGCTTTCACTGTAGATATTTGGAAACAGCCCAGTAAAACATGGCTTGTTAAGGCATAGCTAGAGACTGAGTTTCTCTCACATTTAGGAAGTCATCTCCATAGCTGTTGAAGTTAGCAACTTAATTTGCTTTGAATTTAAAAATTAAAATTAATGGCATCAAAAGAACAATTTTCAGCTCAATTTTAGCATAATGAATAAAAGCTGTATATATAAACAACAAAAGTGGTCTGCATTTCAAGATTACATACTGATATTAATTCTACAACAGCTCTTCAAATGTAATTCCCATTTCAGTCAATTATAGAGTGTTTACTCCATTGCTTTTTGATTCTTCAAACACCACTGGGTTTAATTAATTAAACAAATAGGCAACGGTTTGATTAATCAAGTGCACATGCAAAAGCCACTGAAAAATCAGGATCAAGGAAACTTTCCCAGCAGCTTCAAGAGGCATTGTGATCAGGCTCTGTAAGACCACATAAATAATGGTCTTCCAGAAAAATAAATAAATACAAATTAAATAAGTAAACTGAGATTCTAGAGGTATATGTTCAAATGATGCTACCAGTAAGTGACTTTCTGTTAGACATGCCAGGTGGTTTCTGATGTGCCTCTGAGGACTGGAAACTGGGTTGTATCTAAATAGCATATACCATTTGTAATGCTGTTGTTATGCATGAACATTATGCATGCACATAACTACACATCACAGAATCATTTGAGTTGGAAGGGACCTTTAAAGGTCATCTTGTCCAACTGCCCAGCAGTGAACAGGGACATCTACAGCTAGATAAGGCTGCTCAGAGCCTGGTCCAGCCTGACTTTTAATATCTCCAGGGATGGGGCTTCCACGGTCTCTCTGGGCAACCTGCTCCAGTGCTTCACCATCCTTACTGTAAAAAGCATTTTCCTTAAAACCTGCCTAAATCTCCTCTCTTTTAGTTTGAAACCATTTTCCCCTGTCTTATCACCACAGACTCTGCCAAAGAATCTGTCACCTTCTTTCTTGTAGCCCCCCTTTAGATACCAAAAGACCGCTATCAGGTCTCCCCAGAGCCTTCTCCTCTCCAGGCTGAACAGCCCCCGCTCTCTCAGCCTGTCCTCATAGGAGAGGTGTTCCATTCTTTGGATCATTTCTGTGTGCCTCCTCTGGACACGTTCCAACAGGTCCATGTCTCTCCTGTGCTGAGGACTCCACACCTGGACACAGTACTCCAGCTGAGGTCTCACCAGTGCAGAGTAGAGGGGCAAGATCATCTCCTTCGANGCTGAGGTCGCACCAGTGCAGAGTAGACAGGCAAGATCATCTCCTTCGACCTGCTGCTCAATATGCTTTCCCTTGTACAGAATGACCGGGCAAACAAATTTTCAATAACAACTAAATCACAGAGTAAAACTATGATTCCAGGTAGCTAGTAGTAAGTAGTAAAATATAGAGAGAAAATGAGACTGTTTCTATGTCCTTCTAACTGCAGAAATGTGTGTGATTTCTGCAAGTCAGACAGGCAACCAAGACAGAACCTTTGTGGGCAGGTACTAGAAGAAAGAACAACGTCACCCAGCAGAGGTGAGATTGTAATTACACAGGACCAAAAAAAAAAAAAAAACTGAAATAACAGCATAATTTAAAAATGCTAGATACAACCCATGGTGCAAGAGTGACATGGAAGAAAAAAGAAACAAAAAGAAAGGAAAAAACCTCACGAAATTGAGAATTACTGTTCGCCTAAATGACTGACACTAATTATTGACGATGATATGAAACTGCAATGCATGAAGACATATTCATCCTACAAAAATGTTTCACACTTAATATAATTAGGCTACATTCGTATATCAATAATTGACAACACTTATTTCTTCCAGCTAAATGACTTTAAATGACTTCATATGAAATACAATGGATGTAGGTTACTATGGTGATCAGGGTAATTCAGGAATAATTGGTTTATATTTTAAACAAACACATTCAATTCTTCAACCTGAGGCTCAGAAAAGATTTATTAACAGCTTTGAACTTCAGTTTTCCTGCTTAATGCCCTTGATGTACTTAAGAAACTACGACCTCCTCAAAGTGAATAATGCATTAAGATGATCAGTCCACAATGCTCAATTACATATAAAACCACACTGTTCTGCCCTTGACTTCTGTGCAGTGATAATATGTGAAACTTATCCCAAAAAGTAGCATGCCACTTGCCTGTAAATTGATATGACTGCATTCAAGAGACAAATTTTCAGGCATGGATTTCAGGCTGTCATCTCCCCACCACAGCACAGTCCACATTAGGCCAGGCCTACATTCAGATGAGAAACCACATGAACAGGAAATGCCTATGGCTTAGGGATTGGTTCTGTTGCCTTTCACAAGAGTAATGGCTTTGTGTCTCAATACTATGCAGTAGGATACTACGCTTTTTCATAGTTATGGCATAGGAAGATGCTTTAGTCATGAACATAAGCCCAATGCTACTGATTTATTCCAGAACTAAAGCAATTTATACTGGTTCATCAAATCCATATTTACTGGGGGAATGAAAGTCATCACAAGTAGAAAGGGTCCACCATGTGTCCTTTCAAAATCTCTGCAGTTTCTTTTGAACCCAGAAGAAAACATTTTTCCACTTCTATAAATAAACTCATGTCAGCACTACAAGTACTAGCTTCCATAGTGGAAGCACCTAAACTCACAGTGTTAGCGGATGCCAGGAAACAGTATGTGGAGGAGATGGTCTTATAATCACAGGATCCAAAATGTCACAAAACAATCCAACCTATAATTGGGTATAGAACATACTGGTAAGGGCAGATTATGAAAATGGCTCAGTTATGTCATCTTGGTTGTTTGGTTTTGTTTGTTTTCAGAGTTGGATTTTAAACTAAGAATACAATTAGTGATATAATTCCATTAATGTTGCTTATGATGGCATAAAGTGCTTTGAGATTCTTCAAGATGAATGGCTGCAGTTAAAATACAGATGCATAGACAGAATAAATATTTGTGAACTAAATACATTTTACAACACATTGACATGATGTGCATTGTGAGAACACACCTATAGATTTGCCAAAGCAGAATGACAGTGCAGAATACTAAAGGCCTTGGACCAACACCTTTCCATGCAGTCTGAATTAACACAGACTGAGGATGCAGCTCTCGTGGATCCTCATTGGTGAAATTGGATGGGGCTTTGGTCAACCTGGTCTAGTGGGAGGTGTCCTTGCCCATGGCAGGGGGGTTGGAACAAGATGATCTCTAAGGTCCCTTCCAACCTGAACCATTCTATGATTCTATGATTCTATGAAATTACAGATTATAATTTCCCTTCTGCTTTTATTCACTGTTAATCAAGAGATCAAGTTCCCTATTGAGCACTTTGCTTCTTCATTGCCAGTTTTAAAGCTATTTACTTTCCCTTTTGTTAAAAGTAAACATCAATGGCAGAAACAGAGAAAAAAACGCATTTCTCAAACAATCAAGTTGGTGTCAGAATCTTATTTGCAAAATACTTGCTATACACCTACGAAACGAAGAATGCAACCCAACAGGGTCCTTATAAGAGAGATAAATACTAATGAACAAATAAAATAGAGCAAGTAACACGCAAAGAATTAAATAGATAATCTGCTAAATGCATACAAGCAGATCTCAAATGTCCTGAATGAGGACTACACACTTTTCCTGTGAAATGTTTATTTGTGCCTGTCCAGAGTAAGGCTGTAATTCCATTACAGTTTCTTGGAAGACCATAAAACATACCAGAACAGAAGATGTGCAGAATATAAAAGATTAACATGTAAGTGGAAAATTAATGCTGGCTTAATTTAGAATATTTATCAAGTAAAAACAGTTAAAATATATATATATATATATATTTTTTTTTTTTTTTTTACTTCCTCCTCAAAAACCAGAAATCTAAACAAACAAACCTATACCATTTTTGTGTCAGTCTAATTATTGATTTCTGGACTGAAGGTACTCCACGAATTTGTATGATGCCCTTGAGTGCTAGATGCATTGTTACAATCTCTCTGAATTATGTGAAAGATATATGAGATCTCACTTTATCAGATAGTTTCCTACTGGGTAGAAACATGGAGAGGAACACAAATCAAAGTAATTCTCTCCAAAGTCACCGGAAGTACATAAACAGGTGATTCAATAGTCACCTATTTAAAATTACATCAATTGACTAAATTAAATCTCCCAAAGATATCTTACATGCATTTATTTTAGTTTATGTAACAGAGTACATCTCTCAGCAAACAAGCTAGCCTACCCTAAAAAATACGAACCTGTGAAATTCAGGTTAACCTTGAAACTGTCCAGTTTCATTAGCGCTGTATCAACTGTATCATAAAACACCAGGCACTAAATCATGGAGGACAGTACGAGACAATAATACAGTTAAGCTGTTTTCAATTCTAAGACTGAAGGAAAATTAGGTCTTTAATGATCTATTTGCTGAGTATATTTTCAAAAGCAAAATGTAATTCTGCCTTTATTGTAAAGTGAAACCAAATTCCTAACACTAATATTTATTTAAAATAGATCTGCTTATAAGATTATATGGATAACACAAGAAATTTTTTGCTGTTCTTAAAGCCAATATGCGTAAGAAAGTTTATTACTTTACCAATCTGAGATTTTTTTATACCAGAAATGTTAAAAAAATTAAATATAAATACTGCCTTTAATAAATTGTTCCCTTCTAAACTAAATTCCAAATAATCAGTAACTGATAAGGTGCATGATGAGATCCTTAGATCACAACCACAAAATCCCATTTTCTTTACCAACAAGATAAGAAAATTTCCTCTTTTTAAGTTAAGTGAAATTTAAGGCTACTCAATAAGAAATTCTAAAAAACTCCAACATTGTGCATGAGATCTCTATTTTAAAAAGGCATGTTGTGTCATCCACAGAATATATGAAGCACCTTTGTTTCCATCTTCGAGTGATAAAATGTATAAGCAATAATCAGTAGTGACTCAGCAGCATCACTTTGCTGCTACCTGAAAATGTAAGAAAATAAAGAGTTTCCAGTGTTTTCAGCTTGCAAGAAGTCTTGTTTCTGCAACACTAACTCACACAAATACACTTACATCATCTCAGAACAATATATGATAATTTTCAGGATGTATCTCAGCTAGGAAAAAAGGTTTTCAAAAAAAATTACAGTAAACAGGCCAAAACTCAACAATAAATACAGTATAATTTCCCCTCCACTTTGCTAGGGAGAAATCAATTAGACCTTTTAAGCTACAATGCTATATTCTAAGGTGGAAGATTGCAAAAATCAGATAATGATTCGTACATCCTATCCACTGCCCAAGTAACACACTGGCTATTATTTTTAAAACGCTAAGGCAAAATAAGAAGGTGTAAAAAGTTATCTGCTTTTTCTTGCAATCTAGGCAGCTATACTGCAAAGATGATGCATATGAATAGCAAATAAAAAAAATACTGAACGTTAAAGAGCAGGAGGCCAAGTCTGGCTGCATACTGAGTGTGGAAAACTGCATCAGCACATGAGAAATTACAGCTCACCACATTGCTGACAATCCAAAGAATAATGGTTTCACAAATCTCCTTCTCCTGTAAGCAGGCTTCATCTAACCTAGTTTATTTCTGCATCCATATGCACCCTATTTACCACGAGTAGGAATGCACTGCAGCATACTTACCAGGTAAAGAAAATGCAGACAATATTCTCATTTTTGCCAAATCATAACATCCGATGCTGGAACAATGAGTGCCCTGTAACTTCATAATGTCACTTCAATCAGTGTGCAAAACCTCCACAACTGATACAATTACTGGTTCCTTAACCAAAAGGATGAGGAGCGGAGGTTAAAGCAGAAGGTAAGGTCCCATTAGAAGTCAGTCCTCCCCTTGTTGAGATAGAATTGCTTTTCCAGAAATAGTGATTTGGCTCACAAACTCTTTCAAAATAAACTAGTTCAAGTCCTTCACTGGGTTTTGACACATTTTTCCTAGTGGAAGTATTCTAGACACTCATATAGCATGATTACATTGGAGATGGAAAATCTTGGAAAAATCCTGTTCTCAATAATCTTCTGAAATGTCTTCAAGAGAATAAAGCAGTAACATAGTCACCTATGTGGAAAATACATTGAAAAATACATGCTCAGGCTAAAAATAAATAAATAATCAGAACAAAATTTTGACATCATGCTCTTGAGTTTCGAAGAGAAAAATCAAATATCCTTCTTACAAATTCCCCATTCAAATTAATTCAGATTTGTAGGAGCCTGTGTATGTGATCAAGGCTGCAAGGAAGAACAAAGCTTTAGTTCATATGAAACCTAGACTGCAGCACCTTCCGGGCTGACCGGAAGCAATTTCAGTGGAATTGACTACAAAAATAACTGACAAAAGGCTTAAAAATTTCTTCTGTTAGATAGAGAACTTTCAGATACTAATATTCATGGAAGAAAAATAAAATTAATGTATTTAACAGAGATAGCAAGCTAGTCTGCCTGCAAGAGTTTCTGCTTTATTAAAGAACAAATCTCACATCATCTCTTAAAAAGGAGACTGCCAGGTTAAAAGACATGCTAAGGCTGCAAATGAACTTCATCTAAATGAACCTTGAACAAGATACTTTTGCTGTGACTTTTCCTCCTTCCCCCTACATAAATATTTTCAGTGTCTCTTCAGACTACTGAATGTAGAAAACTGGCAGTGATAAAAACAATTTGCTTAAAGAAAATATGTATTAGGAGTAAAGTGTTCATACTACCTATGTCTCCATCACTTGGTGATTGAGTCAGGACTGATGCTTTCATTGTTCTGGGAAAACAGCGGAGTTTGTATAGACAAAGCCTCACTAAAAATGAGTGTCTTCTACAGAATTCTTTTCTTGAAATGATATTACCATTTTAATTTAAACAAGCATACTGTGCTTTGCTGCCAACTTTAGTTTTCCTTGCAATATAAAAAATTAGAAATTTAAGCATCTTCTCATCTTTTTCTTACATCTCCATGCCTAGTAACTACATGAAATTACGCAGCTGGACTGCATCCCTAACTCTACTTCAAGGAAAATAATTGTTAATCACTTAATAATATGACATTTTGTTCTTCTAAACTATGCTGCTATTACTATCAACATTAATAAAAAATTAGTGCATGTATTAGCTATCTGTAACCATACTTTCCTCAGCCAGATGACACATTTTGTCTTGTACCATATCTATTAGCAATACTGTACTCAAACAGTGTTTTAGTCACATTATCATTATATTTAAAGCAAACTATGGTAAATGAATAGATGTAAGATTCAGTCTCACCGGGGCCACTATATGATCTGAATCTAAGCTCCTAGGCCCAGGGACACTTATGAATAAGCTTAAATCTAGACTGCGTGTTCCCAATGACTTCAGATAGAAAGTTCTGTGCCCAAGGCTAAATACATGCTTAATGCCCCACTGAGAAGCTTTCACTGTAAATTCTTGATGCACAAAACAATGACTGCTTCCCAAAGGATAGATGTGCTTTTCTATGTGCTCTGTGATATGCCACTAATGTTTTCCCCCATAAACTAGTGAACATGCATATATACTAAACAAGAAAGGACATAGAAGAGATCTGAATCTATAACGAACTTAAAAATGTAAAGGAACGAGTAGTAAATGCAAAACATGCTGAATCATCCTGGATACCAATAGGAATATGAACAGAACAGCAAGTGCAGTGACCTAAATACTGATGAGATACCAAAATCTCCAATATATTTTAGCAGCAATAAATATAGGAAAAATTCATCCCTACACATAATAAGAAAGTAAGCTGATCTCCACAGAGTTCTGCCAACTCTAGCATGCCTAGCCTATAATTTCTAAATAATTAGCTTTATTAAATAATCATGGTGAATTTATGGTCACAAGTTGCGCCAGGGAAGATTTAGATTGGATATGAGGAAAAACTTTTTCTCTGAAAGAGTGGTCAGGCACTGGAATGGTCTGCCTAGGGAGGTGGTGGAGTCACCGTCCCTAGCGCTGTTCAAGAAGCGTCTGGATGAGGTGCTAAGGGATATGATTTAGTAGCGTAGCGGGTAGGGATGGTGATAGGAGGACGGTGGGACTAGATGATCTTGTAGGTCTTTTCCAACCTAGTGTTTCTATGATTCTATGATTCTATTCCATAACATAAGGAAAAAAAGTCTACTGGGAGACAGGATTCTTCATTATTATTTCAGTAAAAATTTTGCAAACTTAATTATTAACGCCTCAGCTGCATGGACTTTTAAGTTTGCATAAGAACAAGAGTTACCATCTTTGACCTACAGCTTCAATAGAGTATTTAATGAATACACTATTACCTGAAATCAAGAGCTACCAGAAGGTTGAAAGATGTAGGTTGTCTGCATCACATCTCCATATGCAACTTGAACAAGAACTTAAAGGAGAAAAATGTCCATCAAAATACATTTCCTTTTAATAAGAAGCAAACAGAACTAGGTCAAGAGAAAGAATAAAGATGAACAAATAAGATTTTTGCATGACACCTCTAAGATGAACTGAATCTGCAAAAGAAGAATCTCATTTTATAATCTAGTGTAGCAATCAATAAATCCAATTGACATGTAAGATAAGACAGGCTCCAGCATATTCGAGGAAAGCATAGAAAGCTGGTTAGGAAATAAGAGAGAAGTGACATCTAAATATGAGTTAGACGGGGGGGGAAAGCAAAACATCCTCATCTGTATTTAGAAGTTATATGTCTGAAAGTATCTCTTATTTACAGTTTCAAGATACTGGAAATACAAGTTCTCACACTGAAACAAAGATCAGTCTTTTCTGTCAGATCCTCTGGCCTCACAGCATTCCCTCTGCCATCAAGCTGATTCAAGGACTCATCATTCCAGTATGCCAGCAGAAATCACCAGGAGCTTTTCTTGCAGGTTATGTAAGAGTGCAGAATATTGTGAGACTAGATACACCACACAACACACCTCTCCATCACTTCTTATTCATATCCCCTTTGCTTTGACTTCGTTTAAGATTAGAAGGATGGAATAGTACTTCTGCTGATACCAGAAGGCAGGGAGAACTTCATTCCAAACTATGCTATCTTTCCCAGAAAATCCAGGTGAGATTTTCCCACACCGTTTTCTCTTCTGACACTATTCCTTTTTTTCATACATCTCTTTACCTCAAGTATTTACCACCTGTGATAACTCAGGGTCAAAGGATCACTGTATGAGATACTACGAAAGAACTCAGCTCAATCCTATGCATTGTGCTTTGCAGACTTCCTTTCACAGCCAAACCTATCTCTTCCAATGCACAGTCATGGTTTCTTCATATGATTAACACCAAATAGCACATGCATTCTACATTTGCAAGCTGAGGGCTTTTGATTGAAAGTCCTCAGAATCAGGAGCTATTTGCATTTAATCTAATACACACTGACTGGTTAGATACCAAATCTATGTCATTTTAGCCTAAAAAGCAAAACCTGCAACAAATATGTGATGTCAGTAACGTTACAGTAAGATTAAAGAATACTGTTTCATGAATCCCCAATCCTGCAAAAAAAAACTCCAAGTGAAGTCAAAGAAACAAAGATTGAGTATGGAAGACAACAATGAAATTGAGCCTCAGAAATAGAGTTATTCCATGTTTTATTCATGAACAAAATATAAGGGTTGTCAAAACTACTTTCTGTGAAATTAGCAGTTTGGGGAAAAAAGCACAGAAATAGTATTACAACACAGCTGTACTTTCATTTTATCTACTGACTGCTTTTCAACATCCAAATAAGTGTATTTTTATAATACACTTAATAACAGGCTTTTTTTAAAAAAATAGAGAAAAACTATAAGAAATAACTGGTCAAGTCGAAGATCTTCAACAGGTTAATCACATCGCCTGGGTTTTTGACAGTCAGCAAAATCACAATCATTATAATGAAGAGAATTTTACCACCAACACTCTCATTCATCAAGATTTCTCAGGCCTTGGTGCCTCTGTGGTTTTTGTAACATTTGCTAAGATACCACTTTAAACTTCATTTCTAAAAAAAGTACATGAACTACGTTTGCAGGGCTGAAACTATTCAGACAAGAAAGAAAGAATGAGAACGTTAACCTTCACAACCAAAAAGGACTACATTCATTTACTATCAGTTTTCTATTTCTCAACCTTGCAGACTTGGCAGTTGTACTTGTAAAAAAAAAAAAAAAAAATCTTTTTTTTTTTGAGGACTTTGTACTGTGAGAAGAATTGCACATGTGAAACACTGAAATACCCCCAATGAAATGCCTTTGGTTTGCCAGGTCTGCCATGCACACCCATGCTGCTTCCAGTCTAGGCACTGCAGCAAAGCTTTGCCTGTACCATTTTCATGGCCCACCCGTCAGTTACTGGAGACTTTTGGTCTTTGGCATCATCTCCATTTGCATCTCTGTGTATTCTTGTTCCTGGCTTCTGCCATTAATTAAAATCCTTGTCTTCACTAAGGAGGTCCATGTTCAGAAAACCCTAAAGGAGCAGACAATTTTACCTTCCACACGCCCTTATGCTATGCAGTAGGATAATCTTGTTAGGATTATTAAGATAAGCACCTAAGAGGTGCATGATTTGCTCCTTTCAACATACTATGCAAAACTAGCTAAGCTATACAATCCAAAAGCACAGACTTCTTCAGGGGTCTCAGAGATTAAAACATTCTCACAAAGTGCCTGTACCGCTGACTAACCCCAAAGCCTTTCATATCAGTTGAGCCTCCTAAAACTGAAGGTAGGCTGCAACAAATCTTAGAGGTTATCTATCTCCATGGCACTTGTGAATTCTTTCCTTCTCAAAAGAAGTTGTACATAAAAGCAGAAAGAAAAATTGACGAAATCCAAAATATTAAATATCTGCCTTCACAGGGGCAAAGAGGAGATAGGCTGTCCCAGGAAGAGAGACTCAGGTGCAAGACATACAACAATAAAGTCAACTAATATTTTCAAAAATTACAGCAGGTATGACTCAATCTTTGAGTAATGATGGATGGCAGGTACAATTCTGGAAAGATTTTAAAAGCCATTTATTTTTGAGCCCAGACAAGATGATGATTGTGCTAAGCTTTTTCAGTATCTTTTTCCTCCTGTTACAAAGAAACTTCTGTTTTGCTATGGCATTTTTTCAGCAGAAGACAAAAATAACAGGAGCAACTAGCAGATACATAAGCAGTGGTAACATCTGTTTCACTTCCCAGAATGAGTGTGGAAATGAACAAAATGTAACTTAAGTGTATAACTTAATACAATCTAATAATTGTATTAACTAGTTATTAACATGACTTCATCCCAACAGCATCTGAGTAGCTCTCTAATGGCAAATCACTGTGATTATGGGAGTACTGCTTGAGATACACTACATGTAAATTAAGTGACTAGGCTAATGTAACACCGGAAACATGCAACAAAAATCTCAAGCTCAACCCAGGAACGTTAGGCTCATGTTTGAATTATTGAAGTACCCTTACCTAAATGTGCAGCTTTAAGAATCCCAGAGTGAAATACTTCAAAATGTAAAAATCACTCCCTCACACATTCTAGGCACACAGCCTCAGCTTGACCTTCAAGCAGGCAAGGTGCTGAAGTTGTACGGAGGGTGCAGTGGTTTTTGCAGTTGTTTTGCAGCTGAGTTATGTCTGTTCTGCAGAATAATTGTTATGCTTAGTCTCTAAATCTTGGTTATATTCACCAAAAAAATAAGAAGAAACAGCATGCTTCTCTTGTAAGTTCTTATCATATTTCCATTTTGGCAAAAGAGCCACTGCAGATCTGTGTAAAATCACAAAGCAGGACAGAAAAAGAGCACTTAGCATACTGCTTACACTTTGTCATCTAAAGATGTAGAATTGCTTTAAATAACACAGTATGCTTTGATTTGTCATAATATTTATTATTGCATTTATTTTCTCCCTGCAGATACTATTAAAGATGTTTCATCTCAATATATGTATAAAAATCAAAGAAATGAAAGAAGGCAGTATGCCTAATTTAATTACTGTCCTGGTTCTTTCAATCAGTGATGGCTGAGCATACCAATATGAACAAGGATTAGTAACTAAATGTCACACTATAATTACAAAAAAGCAGGAAATTGAGATACAGACTCTGATTCTAATTGCTTCATGATAACCATGCAAATGCATCTCACTCAAAGTACTCCTTCACGACTCTGAGTTCAAGATTGTGATCTTTAGCCTTTATTGTCTATTTATGAAGCAAAAAGTTCTTGGCATTTAAATTATTGGTGTGATTTCGGTGATGCTGATCTAACTGCTCCATTTAAGCGAGTAGGACTTACAAGCATGTATCATTGACAAAATTTCTATCAGCTAGAAAGGAACTTAACGTATGCTCACCATTTGAAAATATCAGTTGTTTGCTCCCTTTTCACATAGGAAAAAAAAAAAGAGCTAAAAATACTATGTACTCAGGATTTGAACTGGATTTGACTCCATTCACCACCACTTTCTGGGCCCAGCCCTCCAGCCAGTTTTTTAACCAACGAAGACTGTACCCGTCCAAGCCACAGGTTGCCCGCTTCTCCAGAAGAATACTGTGGGAGATGGTGTCAAAGGCTTTGCTAAAGTCTAGGTAGACTACATCAACAGTCTATATAAATAACAGAACCTAAACAGGAATTTAAATTCAACATTTTTTCTCAGAATACAGATCAAAGTGTTCCAGGATGATGGCAAACATAGAAATTGTACACTAAGATAAGGTCTATCTAGTTTCATTCCGATTTAATACTAAGTTCTCTAGTGCTTTTTACTTCCTCTCCTTACTTTCAATTACCTCAGCTTTAGGACTCCTAATAACAATATTAGCCACAAGCATGTAATGTTTATTTTTGACTAACACAAATATGTCCTTTTCATTTCATAACAGTACCTAATCTTTCACTGCAAATCCACAAAAATCCATTTCTTGCATGTGCAGTGCTCTTTCAGACACTGATGCTACTAAGCTAAATAATCTAAGAAACTCATTTTATCAGAGATGCCCAGGTCTTTGTTACTTTACTCTCACATTTTTTATTTTGTTCTAAATCTGTGAACTCAAATATTATGATACAAAGGAATTTCCAGCAAAAAATGAAATGATGGTCCCCTTAGTTTAATCTGATACATAACGTATTGTGATGGTGGGCTCCCCTTGTCCCAACCCTCCCCCCCTTCTTTCCTCAACTCCATCTTTCAGCCTCGTCTTGCACACAAAGCCTTGCACAGGAAGACAACCAACAACAATATTGATAACACTCTTGCTAAAACAGATTAGCAACTACAAATCTGTCTCACTCTAGGGAGCTGAAAGAACTAACACCTGGTTCAACAGCTGAGGACCAATTGTGCATGCATCTGAAAAGCTACCTATGACTATGAGTCGATCATCTTACCCCATAAATAGTGAGCAGCCCAAAAGCCCCATGAGCTCTCCTGCATGGCAGAGGGCTGCACAACAGGGTCTCTGCTCAAGCAGGGACACCTTTCAATGTTATGCCTGCACAGAAATTCTTTATACTTTGATGTCAAGATGCCTTGCTGACACAGATCCTCAGTAAGTGTCTAATTGTTTTAGGCTTTGTTAGATTCGCTAAGACCATATCAGATTGATTGTAAGATGTGTTAACTTTGCTAAGATTCAATCTTAGATTGACTGTGCACATACAATCCCCTAGACGTAAACTATTGACCAAGTCTGTGATTCGGTGTGGATCCAGCCACACCTAGGCTCCTTATCTCCACGGTTCAAGGAGTTTAAAAAACAAGAGGGTCCACTCTGGACCTCATGACTCAATAGGAGGTTCTCCTGTATGCGTGTATTTAACCCTACCCTCTATGCAGTAAATAATCAAGTCTATCCAGCCATCTCAAATCTTGTTAAGTTGCTGTTAAATCACTACATTATATTATGTCAATAAATATATTTCTGCTTCTCTCTTACGAATGAAATGTATAGCGCAGTTGTTTCCTCCCATGTCATGTCATCTTTAAAGGATGGAAGAACTATGAAGTTTTCAAAATATCTCAAGGAGTTGGGAGCCCAGTTCTGATTAAGAAGAAAAAAAAAAAATCACCAGTTTCATACACTGGGAGATAATTTGTTGCCAATGATCTATCCATGAATAAATCAATACATTCAAATTACCAACCAAAAGAAATACAGTTAGGACCTTTCTTCCTATTCTCTATTTAAAGCAGATTTAAAACACTAAAATCTGTTTTCCTTAAATGGACAAACAGGAATGGATTACACAAGCATTCTGCCAGATACTCAGAGCCTGACTTCTCCTTGGGAGCAGTACATTTGCTTCACTAGAAATCTTAGTAAAGACATCTCACTAGTGGGTTTTGCCCCTTCTCAGGTTCTGCGCTGGAGCCAGGCACCAGCTAACCTGACAGTCGCTGTGGCAGAGCCTAACTTCCCATGCTTTCCTCCACAGAAAACGCTGATGACTTCAGGCTTCTGACAACAGCCAGGACTGGCCCCAAAGGCATGCTACAGCCCCCATGCTCAGGGTAGAATGCACAGCTTTTACTGTCAGTTTCAGTGAATCCAAGTTGGTCCGCTGCAGCTGAGAAGCTGACAGTCAGGGTTTTGCAGCCCAGACAAGCAGTAGGATTTGTAAATACAGCATTCTTTTCTATTCTCGTATTACATGCTTCTGTTAGAAACCAGGACAAACACGTAGGGGCCTACAGGAAAAAGCACATTTATTTAGAGTTTACAGTTTGTAACTATGTCTGTTAATGACCCACTACCAGCATGGAGTTTTTCTGCACTTTTTAATAGCATCTGTATTTCTCCCACTGCTCGTAAAATACACACACAACAAAAACAAAGAGATTTAAGTTCAGCTCAGCAATGCTACCCTCCATAAAAATTAATAAAAATAATTAGTACACTTAATTAATAGACACAGGAGGAGCTCCAATCAACCACAGGAATTCCACACAGCTTGTTCATCACATTCAGAATAACTCAGCAACTACCTAATTAATGTCACTGGGTCATTACACCAGCACTTAGGTTTGGCTGGGTACTGACGGCAATTGGCCTGCAGGCTATCTGGATTGGAAAAAAATACCATAAAAATTCCCTTTACTTTCCACAAAACAAGTACACTGCATATTTGCTGTGGAGGTTGTGAATAAATAGCAGCCTTCCAGTACCTGAAGGGGCCTACAGGAAAGCTAGGGAGGGACTTTTTACAAGGACAGGTAGTGACAGGACAAGAGCTAATGGTTATAAACTGAAAGAGGGTAGATTAAGACTAGATATAAGGAGGAAATTTTTCACTGAGGGTGGTGAGACACTGGAACAGGTTGTCCAGAGAAGTCGTTGATGCCCCCTCCCTGGAAGTGTTCAAGGCCAGGCTGGATGGGGCTTTGGGCAACCTGGTCTAGTGGGAGGTGTCCTTGCCTATGGCAGGGGGATTGGAACAAGATGATCTCTAAGGTCCCTTCCAACCTGAACCATTCTATGATTCTATGAAATAATGTAATTATGTTACTAATAGATCACAATCTGATATGCTGACAGTAATTTGACATTTAAATTAATGTTTCAGTTGTGCACTCATCTTAAAAAGTCAAAATGCTGTTTCTACCTTATTCTCAGAAGTTTGCAAAACAGATACAGTAATCTGCCAAATTCATAACAAGATACATATGTATCTTGTTTATTTTATGTGTATTTTATTTCTATGAAAACCCTAAATATTTGTGTTATGATAGAGTAGTCCAACCCAACACTCTATGGTTTGGGCCTTACTAGTGTTCACCAAAGAAGAGCCATCTAAACGGGAACATGTGACAAAAGTAGAAATATTTGGTTCTAATCATCTCACTAAGATGTGTCTCTTTCCGTGCATCATTTCCAGTGCTAAACAGCATAGTGCCACAGCATTACAATTTAGATGTGATGAGTATCTACTTAATAATTTATAGTTCCATTTGGTCTACAGGAACACTTTACATCATAAGAGAGAAATTACAACATCAGACTTTACAAGCTCATTCCTTACAGTTATATTAACACAAAACTACACCAAGAATAGGCCCTTCTTTCTGAATACCCACTAATAAAAGAAAAAAATAGGCACATCAGAGCCATTGCCATCATTTCAGAAGTCATTTCGTCAAGACACGTATACTCTTTATTCATGTAAAAAGTTTCTAACAGAGACTGTCTTCAGTTAGGTTTGATCAAAATGTGCCCTATCTCTCAAAGTGTTTGTATTTTTAAAGAGTTTATGCTGACACACACCTTCATATTTCCATGTTTATTTATTTTTCCAGGAAGACAAATAATTTCATTTCAGGAATATGCTAGATGATGTAACTATGCTTTTCATATACGTTGGATCACTGCTTTACAGATGAGGCCAAGGTACTAAATTCAAAATGGCTAAACCTCTGACTGAAGACAAATCTCTTCCAAAAACTACACCTACCTACATTATTCAAAACTATTTAGCAAGCATTCAGTTAGCAACGTGATGGATGCAGCAGGCCAGCCTGGGTGCACAGCTAATCAATATTGCACTCTGGAATAGGCACTGCGCACTTTAAAGCCCAAAGCAGAGATGAGTGCACATGTGCATCCAATATCCCCAGCACCCCCACCGACCTCCGCTGGGCTGCTCACTGCACTTCCCAGGTATGCACAGACATCTTTGCGAAAAAAAGATGTGGCAGGACCAGTTTGATGACACCTATGGCAAATAGTGAAAAATTTACAGAGGACCCTGGATAGCTATGCCTTTGTGAATTTTTGGAAAAAGACAAGGATTTACTACAGTCATATTTGAACAACAAAGTTAAATAGATAATACAAAATATTTGGTTTTTCAATAGGCTATGCAGAACATACGCACACTTCATCCACGTGAATATGTATCGCTTTAGTGGATTCCCCACTGGTTATATCACTGAAGATAAAAGTCTTCATTATACACGTGAGTAATCAATACTTGGAATCAAATAAATCACATGTCACCAGGGAAAACAAAAATGAATAAGGTTAAATTAATGCTGTCATTTTCCATAAACAGGTCGTGGTTTCCTGCTATAGAAACCACTAACTTCATGGTTTTACAACAGGAAATCAACACTGTAGCATATTTTAAAAGTCTAATTTACTTGGAGTTACAAAAAAGCTCCCCCAAGGCTCATCATGTATGTCATATCCTGCTTAGTTTTAAGCATTCCAGCTTAAGAACAGTATGCAAAAACCTCAGTGAATCAAGTTGATTATTACTCTGCATTTGTCTGCAGCAGTGCTCTCCACTCACCAAGTATACATAAAGATTATTTTGTCAAATTTCAAAGTAATTGTCAGGTAGGATAATAAAATGTCTTCATCTTACATTCTCTTTCTCAGCAATACAGTAATATATATAGTAAATTAATAAAAGGAGAGAAGGTCACAAATGAAGTATTGCACACTTGTAAAGCCATGCTAAGACTCGCAGAGCACAGGACTCTACATTTAAAGTAGAAGCATCTACACTAGATTTGCAAATCTTCAATCGTATAGAAACATAGAATGGCTTGGGTTGGAAGAGACCTTAAAGATCATCATCATCATATGGGCAGGGTTGTCAACCACCAAATCAGGCTGCCCAAATTGGCCTTGAATATCTCCAGGAACGTTAAGAGAAAAAGTTAGGATATTTTTTCATTTCTTGTGCTCATCACAGTTCATAGTGCCTTTCTGTAGGAATCTCATTTCATGAGGATGCTCCTGGAGGGCAACCAGAGAACAAACAAGAACACAAGTAAAAATTTAGTTGGAGTAAAAAATAATAATTAAAAAAAAAAAAAAGCAAACAAAAAACAGGCAACGGCTCTTTGCCTCTTTTTCCTTTCTAGATCTACAATTTAATTAATATACAGTTCTACTTTAAAGAGCAATGTTCCCTTGCCTGCCAATTGGTTTCTAGCTCCTCTTTTAAAACTCATTCCTTAAAACACATTTCTCCCAGAAATTCTTCCAACAGTATTTTATTTTCTATTCAAGAGCACTCACCAAAATTACACAAGATCAATACATCATTATTGCTTCATTAAACTACCAACTTACTGTCAACTTCAGAAGAAGAATCAAAAAGACACGTCCTCACTCTAACAAATACTATTCCTTTCAATAATGCCAGATTAAAAACAGAAACCTTTGTGAGTCTGGCTTTAACTAACATGTCCTTAAAAATCTGGAGCTACTAATGACAGTCAATTTATCGTTAAGCAACCCGTCAAATGTATTTACTAAGCGTAGCATTACGCTTGAGGATCGCTGTGTTGTAGCTTGCTGCACAGAGCCTCCTAACCAAGGAACATTTTTGATATTCATGTCAAGATGTGATGCTAGCCTTTGTACCCATGCAATTTGTCATCTTAGAGATTTTTTTAGGCTCTTGAAAAGCAGGAACTTACCTGATTCATTAGTTATCCCTCAGTAAGAACTGAAGTAAGAACTGAACTCTTTTCCAATTACATCTCTTCGTATTTCAACATAGTTGTTAAATTACCAAGCTGAGCTTCTCTTGGAACATTTCCCATTATAGTAATTCCCCACAGATTATCCCATAAGGAACCAAAGTATAGCAGTGGGGCACAAGTAAATTGTAATATAGCTCTAAGACTGATGGCCCAAACCTAATAAGTGCTATAATCAGAATCATTATGTAGAACATAACAGGATTTTTATCGCACTACAGGCACAGTAGCATTGGTAAGTTTGATTTCTGAAAAACAATAATGTTAAGATTTTCATGCAAAAAGCAACATGATTTTTTTCATGTCATATTTTTATATTAATCAACACTCATTTTGATAACAGATCTAGAAGCGCATGCATTAACTTCCATCTGACTACAACTACAGCACAATACACACATGAATGTCAAACATACAGATCCCTTTTATGTATCAGAGGAACCTAAGGAACTTGTTATGAACATAATATTGCTAAAAAACTGTTTAAATACATTGGGCTTACATAACGCGGGGCTGAAACCTACATATGACGGGCAGTATGTGCCATGAGGGAAAATGAGGCTCACAGATCTGTATGTCTGGGATTGTCTTCAAGTATTTTTGGTGAAGAAAGCCATAGGCTTGCTATGCCTATGCCAATCAAGCCCATTGCCTTAAGGAAGCTTTTACAAAAAGTCCAACAAATTACCTGCTAGCAAATACTATGCAAATTATCTACTCTTGTTTTCAGATAGGTTACATACTGAAAGAATTAAAATAGCCCCTTCTTTTGTATAAATCCTATTAAAATAACAAAACACTACTTGCTTATCTTCAGTGTGATGTCTGTTGTATTCCTATTCACGAAGGGGGCAAGATTAAAGATATTTCAGAAAACATATATTGTATCTCAGTTATCTGCATTAACTGATATACGCACACCCAGAAATTTGATCCCTTCCAGTCTCATGACCTTACAGAAGGATAAAGTTCTTCATAAAAGTATTTGCATAACTTGCACGTTATCGCTTGGATCGCTTCTATATTCAGGTGTTTATAAAATGAATCAATAATATGTTATAACATGTCTGAATTGAAAAAGGTCAGAAGAATGCTATTTAATTTAAATAGTATCTAACTTTACACTACACCCATGCTAAGCGCTAAAAGTCTCTGAAATTCAACCTTCTTCTCTCAACACCTTTACATATATGAAGAAGGCTTTGTTAGGGGCTGTGCTGTGGTGCAGAGCCCAGGCCAGTGCTGGATCAGTGTTTTGGGGCAACCAGCGGGTACAAAGGCGAGGCCTTGCAGAGGGACTGCCCCTTGCTGCCACTGCTGTCTTTGGGACGTGGGTCATTGTTCCCACATGGGCTAATGTTCTAACATGAAGGAAGAGCACTCCAATGGTTATCTATAACACGCCTCATTACAACAAGCAGGTACGGTTGGGCTGGATGATCTTGGAGGTCTTTTCCAACCTTAGTGATTCTATAAGATGCTGACTTCCAAGCAGCCAAATCAAACCTTTTTCTGTCAGATTCCAATTCACTGTAAACAAAGACACCAGCTTTATTTGGTGACATCTTGTCACCTTATACTATGGATCTATTCTTCCAATCTCCCCTTTTAACTGAACTATTGAAAAAAAGAAGTGTTAACTAGGCAAATCCTAATTTTTCTGCAGCTAGCACCTCCACTAGACAAACATATCACTAAGCAAATGCTACTAAGAAAAACACTTTTGTGTTTAAAGATGATATGTATCCTGCAACAAAGGTGTCCCTATGTTACTGCCCATAATAGAAATGGCCACCATTCTTCAAAGGGTAATGTAGATGTCTCTGTTTTAAAGGCATGTCATTTGCTCTGGATAATGAACCAAGAGTAGAAAGATTATGTGTCATATCACATCTCCATCTTAATTACATTTCCATCAAGAATAATGTCAGGCAATATGATACTAGCTTTTCCAAAAGCCGCTACAAATCTTCATAATAATGCAGTGGACATAACTTTTCTGTCACCATTAATTCAGTACTTTATAAATATAAAAAAGGAAGAAAATATGAGGCAAAGCATAACATGTTAGGGAATATTATTTATAGAAAATGGTTCTGCCAGTTAATTTGTCTCCAACAGGCCCAGCGAACAAGCAAGCCTAAACATTATGATTTCTTCTAAAAAGCAAGGTTTTCTCTGATTTTGATCCATGTTTCTTCATCCATGGTTCACTTTGTGTAACTACATAGTAGCATTATTCAGTATTGGTTAAAATGACCTTTCTGTACAGTTAGTTTATTATATCCTCCTGCTTCCAATTCTCAGTTATTTAGGAAACTATAATCACAAACATTGCTGCTATAGACCTCCATACTCTCTGGCTACTTAAATTTCTACCAAATACAACGGAGCAGATGTTTTGTCCTATAAGTAGATATGCAAGCAGGTTTACAATGGCACAATACAGTGGTTAAATACAAACCTGTACGAATTATCATACAGAGAACAATGAAAATGAGAGCATAATTCAAGCAGCAATGGTTTGTCTGTAAACATTTCCTGGATAAATTTTCAGCAAAGAAGGGAGCAGAACAAAGATAGTGCACACTTGTAGGCATACTTGTCGTAAACACCACTTCTGCATGAGTCTGCATAAATGTACAGTATGGGTATATACATTTGTAGATGGAGAAACAAGGGGTCAGAAAACAGCAAGTGAAAGCAAGGGTCACATCATTCCTGCTTATAAGCACATCACTGCTATAATACAGCATCACAACAGAGTACAAATTCAGTGCTCTACTTGTGATCAAGTAGAAATCTCACATGTTTTATGCTACTCTGGCTTCTTTGGAGTTAGTAGGACTTTTCCTGCTTACAAAAAAAGGAAAGCAAGACTCCCCGCTGAAGGTGTCATGACTTAACAAGACCTTGGGTAATCCTGTTGTAAACTTATTCTGAACGCACTGAGAGTTCACCATGGTTATTGCTATTAATCAGTGCTTGAGAGAAAGAAATCGCGTTACACTCATGCCTCAAGTCAAGGCTTCTTTATTCAAAGCATTATCATTCTAGCACATACAAAACTAGGTTGTAATTGCATCAGCAGTGGCCTTTTTGGTAACTTCCTGGTGGCAGAAGTCATTCTAAGTACTGAGAAAACCAAATGGGTCTGCTCTTGATGCTGTGCAGTTGGAATTCTTCTGCATCTTTAAACATCTCTTCCATTTGATAACTGAACATATCAAAGCCAAAAGCAGCATAAAGAATATCTTTCTGTCAAATGGCATAGGCATTTACAAATTAAACTAAGAAATGCATGTTGCTCTTCCTCTTCTAAGAAAATGACTCTGTTATTTCCAAGTAATTTTCTGTCTTACCAGAACGATGGTGATGTTGTTCTTCTAGGAACTCCAAGTCAAGCATAAGGTCATCTTCATCCAGCTCACAGGAACCCAAGTTATTCAAAACATCCTAATATATATTAAAAAAAAAAAAAAAAAAAAAAAAAGACAGATGAGTTAACCAAACTCCTCTGCACAATCAGACCTGGAAAATAAGTTCAAGAAGATGCTACAGGAAATTTTTTTGTTTAGCTTGGACTGGTGAGAAAGATGTATGAAATATCTGGCCAAGTAGAAATGTATTTGTCACTATTCTCTATTTTACAGGATCTTGAATATTGTTTGTTTTTTACTGTTCAATGATATTTTACGAAGCTTAAACATTTCTAGCACAATACAAAATTATCAGTTCCTGTTTTTCATTAAATTTTGGAATTCTAATCACTATCTGCCCTCACCAGTATTATCTGAACAGAGATTTACTTTTCTATTTATCCAAGGCATAAAAAGAGACACAAGTTTAAGATAAACAGAAAATTCAGGCAAGAACAATAAATGCAGGAATTTTTAACTATTCATGTGAGCAGTAAAGGCTTACAATGACAGAGAAGAAAGTTAGGTGTAGCTGCTTGGGTCCCCATTCTCTTTTTGCGATTCATTTAGTTTGCTAAGTTTCCACTACAGACAGGTAACGGAGGCTTACACAATGCATCTTTTAGAAAGTACAAAAAACAGTAATAAAGGAGTAGCGGGTGCCAAAACCAAAAGAGAACACAAGACTAACATTTTGCACAACATTTTTCTCTCCAGAACTAGCTTCTTGGAAGATAAAATACGTAATTCTGCCTCAGGTAGAATTCACTCTATCAGCTCTGAGTACAACACTATCGCTACCTAGGGTTAATTTGCGGTCACTAAATCATATCCAGTTCAGCCTCTGCAAAGCCCCACTTGGAGTCTCAGTACCTGCAGCCAGGCACAGGGTGGCAATCAGAAATGCCCAGCAATGGCACAGCAGGAGTCAGCCTCTGCTGTCTGCCAGCTAGAGAGCAACAAGGCAAACTGAGGGAGCATGACTGCAGCCAGCCCACACCACAACAGCTCACCTACTTCTTGCTCCCCCTTCCTATGCTCACCACAGCCAACTAAGGAAACTGAGGAGAAGAGGCAATTGTTTTCTCTAGTCTCTAAATTTGTTATACTTAGTGGATGACAACAGGTAACAATGTGACTAAATGACAATGATTTAAAGGGGAATTAGTACTATCACATAATGTCAGGTATATCTACTGCATTTCTTTTGACATAATAACATCATGACATTCACAATTTTCTCCACAGTCACTAAACAAAACCAATACATGCTTTCTCCAGCTAGCATTTTGTTTGAAAATCTACAAGTGATACTGCAACCAGCGTGACTCTTCAGTCCATTCACAGAGAAATACTGGGGACTTGCCCATAACACACTGGCATCCCATATGTTCCTTACATTCCCTGCTCAAATCCAAACCAAACACTGGATTTCAGCGCGTGAGAGGCCAAGTGATCATTCCAATGCATCAAACTGCTCTGGGGGCTAGAGATCTCTACAGCAGATTTCTGTAGAGAAAGCAGAGAAATCTAACAGTGGTATAGCGCGAGCTAGCAAAAACTCTTCCTGACTTCAGTTCCAAACGTATTTTTTTTTTCCTTCTAATTCTTTCAAGTATTTTTCCCCCATAATAGATGTCAGTTCCTATTCACACTCAAAGCTTACACTTATTCAACTCTTTTGAGAAATTATTTCTTTAAATTCTATTTTCCACTCTTTCAGTAACAACGTACAGGCAACACAAGGACTTCTTCTTGCACTCTTTGCCTAGCTTACTACTAGCATGAGAATACTTCTTCTAAGATGCAGAAACCATTGTTAATGCTTCTACTCTATTTACAGATACCAAGCACATAAGGTGACAAATGTCAAGTGTAGAAAGCTCCCCACAAGTGAGCAAGGCTGTATGCATCACCTGACCATTACAGGCACACCAAGCACAGAACATCTTATTCCCTTCGTCTTAGTGTTGAACATTTAACTCAGATAGCTGCTGGCAAGCCTTCATCATAATAACTATTTTCTTCAAGCTGACAAAATGTAAGCATACAATAATCAAATTACTTATTACCATATAGTACATAAGCATAGAAATTACACAAGAAAATGCAGTAGGTAGGTGCATTGTATCAAGTTTGGTACCTGATACCTATGTAGACACACGCTTTTCTAGTCTGGATTTATGTTAACATATAACAAGCCCTAACCAAAATTAGTTTACTAAAAAAAATTTTTTTTAATGTCATCTCTATTAAAGGAAAGTGGGAGAACATACATTGCTCAATGTTATAAATAGCCTAAAACTTAAATAACTTCTGAATCACTGTTGGGGCTAGCAAAATACCGAACACTGAAAAATTCTCATTTAGGGCTTATGTGTTAGTAGCTGAATATCTTTCAAAATAGAAGCAGCAAGGCACTGCTAAAATTTGTTTTCTGTTTTTTTCATATGTTCTAAGAGACATGACTGAAGTAACTCTAGTCCAACTGTTTTTTCAGGAGAATCAACAATTAAGACAAGTTAAGAGTAGATGAAAATAATGAAATAGCCTTTAGAGAAATGAAGAACTTTTGTTTATTTTAGTTCAGACACTACTGAGCACTCAAGGTTGAGCAAAATAACTTATTAAATGACTCAGAGAATGTGCAACATAGATTGTTTCTATATTGTTTTATTAAAGTATTCTGGTGAAAAAGTCCGGAAGAACAATCCCTGCAATTTTTAAGGAACATCTAAAAGCTTTTCATGTTACTACTGATAAAATGTAAAAAGGATGAAGCACACAGGTTTGCTCATTAACTTAATATGATTAAATATATTACAGTGAACCAATGGAATCCATATTGTTCTCAATGCTAAACATCCTCTGATGAGGTTTAACAATAGCAACGAACGTAATCTCATGCTAATTGAGTATATCCTACACCTGGTGCACTCATGCATCAGTAGAAATCTTAGGAGATTTCCTGCAATCACTACGAAAACAGTGATTCACAGGCCTCATCTTCTACGCTGAAGCAACTCCACCAAGTGAGATGGACTGAAAACAAAAAAAATACAAGGCTCTTTTGTATGCACAAATGAACACTTGACACAGGGAGCTTCTCTAGCTGCTAGATGTGTCAATTCTGTCAGTTCAGCAGCCTCCTTCTCATCTATCACCAAGAACGAACATTGACTTGCAAGCAGTTGCTCCACAGATGCAAAACATACACAAACTCAGTAATGCATAAAAGCACACGCAAGCAAAGGAGCATTGGTCTGATTCCCATGTCTGTCCTAACAGTAACATTTTCTGAAAACATGTAAATATGTATAAAAAAAAAAAAAAAAAGAGGAAAAGGCCCCTAGAATGACCTGTCCAACACCACAGAACAGCTCAGAGACGCCTTCCACTCTCTGCTTCTTTGCTAGGCTCCATTACTCCTTGCAGCTCCTTTGTTGCTATGACAATGAGTAAATGAGTAATTGTAATTCCTTTCTAAACTTAATACCTCTTGACCCTCTTCCTATTGTCCCCCTCACTATTGCTACTACACTCTTTGAAGAATAACACAAATTACTTAAAAAAAAAAAAAAAAAAAAAAAAAAAAAAAAAAAAAAAAAAAAAAAAAAAAAAAAAAAAAAGGAGAAGAAGAATAGAGAAAAGAAAAAAGGGATTAAGCTCAACAAATCTTTCAAGGTGAATAGCTTCAAGGAATTGTCACCTAAAGAAAAAGAAATGAACGCTTCCATCAGGGTTCCAAGGAAATGTCTGTTGTCTATTTATGGTGATATATCATTTATTTATTCCAGGAGGTAAATGGTTTAGTGAAGACAGAAGCTCTGCAGGAAAAACCTCCTTCTTGACTTTGTAATAGCCCCTTTATAAGCCTCGAGACCTATTTCGTACTTTTGTGCCTGCTTCCCACTTGACTTCTAGCACTCTTTTGCCTTTAAAACGGGTCACAAATTAACATTACAGGGCTTTTTTTTCCAATTTACCTAACTATTCCTTGCACTGCAACACTTGTTCCTCTGTGGTGGCATCATCAACAACTACAACACAGCCCTGCATCAACACAGGTTGCAGAAGGAGCACTCAGCAGAGTCTGCTTCCTTGGACAGAACCTGCCTGTAAAACTTGAACTAAAACGGTTCTGAGAACATCCCCATGTAGGGTCTTTACAGACCCTTTTTATTACAGCACTCAATTGCATGTAATCAACTGCATCTGTTCTGACCTCCACCATTGTTTTAACAGACCAAGGACTAAGGCGAAGAAATGCAAAGGGACTTATCTGAGACCACAGGAAACATGCAGTAAAGCAGGGAATAAATAAATGCAGGTCTCTAGGATGGTTTTACCAAATGCCATCTGCAGCCACTATTAGCAATCTTTCTAAGCTGGAAGAAGAGTGGAGAGAATGGGGCCATCATAATCAGTGAAAAGAAGATGTAAATACATGTAGTGATATTTTGCTCATGTCTCAGCTATCATTTTTCCAGCTTCCCTGCTCAAGACAGCCTTCAGGCCTAGCCTGTGTACTTATCTTTCTAACTTTGACATAGTAAAATCCCACCAGTTATTTAAACACATCTACAAGAATTGAACAATAATATTTAAAATGTTAATAATTCAGAAAAAAGGCAGTAAGTTGTACACTGGTTCAGACTGCTTTTGATAATTGTAATGGTACATCCATTACACAATGGCTGTAGCAGAACACAGTGTTAACCCAAGAATATTTTCATAGAATATTTCAGTAAATTTTCAGTTATAATTTTTGTATTAAAGAGTATTTTAGCAACAACAGAAGATATCAACTATGTTTTCCATCCAACTACTAAGTATCTTATTCAAAGCTCACTGGCATTGGTGGTATTCAATTCAGTTTTGACTGGGAGCAGATGTTCCTAACCAAGAAATACAACATAATTATCATTTTATTATAGAAAGATATGCAATGATTTGTATGGGTATATCTCAGAAAAAGCTGAAACATAACAGGGATAGAAATAAATGAGAAAGACAGCATTGTAAGTTTACTCACTATCGCTGAAGGAGGCTTCCTTTCAATCTTAGTTCTCTCCCTATATCTGCCTTCCTCTCTTCCTAGCTTCCTTTCTTGTAATCACTCCAAGGAAATCTAATGCATAATATATGAATTCTCTGTCCTTTTCCAGAATAGTCAAGTATTTCAATATTTTTAGCCCTGTTGCAGTTCAGACTCTATAACTTCTAGAAAGTTCGAAAGCTGCAACGAATAAGAACGCTTATAGTAATAACTACATATAAAGTATCCAATGTCACAAATCTCACATGTACTGGTAGGCTCAGTCAAACAAGAAAAAAAAAAAACACTTCATTTATGAAACCCCTAATACAGTTTATTATTATTATTGCAAGTAATGATCACAAACATATAAATACGTAGTAAATTTATTGCTTATGGAATTACGATATTCTGCATCATAATTAAATGTAATATTCAAAAATGATAATAAAACATTCATACGAACGCATAAATACACTAAAGTATATTACCTCATCAAGCAATACTATTCAGTTATAAAACGGACCTAGCAAAATCATATAAATTGCACACGTATAAATAAGGCAGAGAAAAAAATCTATGTAGAACTGAACATTAACAACTAACATTTGAAACCAAGATGAACAATTGGTTTTAGGTGACAAATCTGACCATTTTAAGCATCCAGAAATCAGAGCCAAATAAAACATTAATTTCTTTATGTTCACACACATTTTTGTTCTTGACTTCCCTGCTCCTAAGTGCAACAGACAGGTTTTCTGTCATTACCAGCATCTTTGGAGAGTTGCATGCATTATTTTGTAATTTTATTCTAATTAACTTGCAGCCTCTAGTCAATATGATGCTCAATGGCTTGTGTTCCTTTTCATTTTTTATGCTTGGATCCTGAGGGAGGTTCAGCTCTGACAAATTTTTGTGTTTCAGCAAAGGGATGCAGGCTGTTTTCTAACCAGTCCTTTTGTACCTCCACACACAGATTGCCACTGGGACCTGGCATTTTCCTGTGGTTTTCAGGGTTCTGTTATACAGGTGAGAGAGATTTCCATTCTCCATTACAGTATAGTGATATTGCAACAAAATCTTGACTATTGCTTGAAGATCACTCAAGACCTTTGAGATCTCAAGGCCCAGTGAGCAATTTAATGAAGTCACAGGAATGAAGGACAGACACATTTACAGTTACTTTGCTCATTGATATTTGTCAGACGTACACGACTGAAGCAGCATTCACAGAAGTCAGTGAAATCTAACTGAGGTTCTACAGACATTGATATAACCTTACTATCATGAGCTTGAATATACAGAGTATGCGTTAATTATTGATGTTGCTTTTGATTGAGCTTTGCACCTGTAATACTGAAGAACAACTGTCAAACTAAGACCTGTGCTCAGAAAACATACTACAGAATTGGTATTTTTCCCAGTGTGCGTTGTGCCACTGCACTTCCTCTGGTGTGTGACTGCAAAATCGTCACTGCTGCCAAAATTCAAACCAAGCACATGAGCTTTGGTCATGGGAGACCCCGTCTGAAGCACTGATCATCATCAGCAGCAACATTCTATACAGATATATTTTTTCTCAAAAATCTCTAATCCCATTTTCCTGCCACTTTAGCCTACCTGGAAAGCCCGAACATCCAGAGGAGAAATTTTTAAAAGCCTTTTTTTTTTTCCCCCGATATAATAGATTGTGACTCATTTGCATAAGTGATTATGTGGGGATCACTGGAATTTCAAAGATAGTTTAGAACTACAAGAATCAAAAAAAAAAAAATCACTTCTCTGAATCATCTTCCTGTGTTATTCTTCTTCTGAACACAGATTTTGATATCTTACTGTGTTTTGTTTTGTTTCAAAAATATAAGGGCTTACTGCTCATGCCTCCCAACTGAAATGAGGCACTATAAAAGTGGTTAATAAAATTCCTCTCTGAAAGAAAAATAGCCTGGCATTATATGTATAGTAGCATTTTAGTATTTAATATTATAGATTCCTTTTTTTCCCCTCTGTAGAAATATATGTGGAGGACTATTTGAGATCAATGCTTTTGAAAGAGCACAAAGAAAACAGACTCTAGGGAGAATAATTTGATTCTGTTGTAAGAACATATGTATGACAATTCACCTGTATCTACCCAGGGTCACTGCATATCTGATGCTGGAAAAGATGGGAATTAAATACTTATTTCAAGTCTCAAATGATTTCTACAGATTGCCAGAAGACAGTACTTCATCAAAATTGTACTCTGCAAAGAAACCTGGCATACAATCAGAATAAGAATGAAAACTCTGAGATATACTCAAGGAAAAAGAAAGACCTTGAGCTATTTAAAGTAATGTTAACTCCTAGAACTGTACCTGAATAATTCATGGACATAATGAAGCATTTCCCCTTCTGCACTCTCCCACATACTTCAAAGGGAAAATGAAAGTACATGAAACCCAGCAAACAGAATCCCTGCCAACAGTATAAAAATCTCTGTATCAAGTGCAAAGCTTCTGGATGCCTTTCATACACCAAGAGCAGCTTAAAAGTGCTCTGTTTTTCTGAATAGCACCACCTGAAACACATTATTCCCTTCTCACATATACAGGACACATGAGAAAGGTAGAAAATACATCTTGTAACATTTGGTAAGAACATTTTCTCTAGCTAATGTGGAAATTCATTTATATTACAAATTAATGTGCCCTCAAGACCTGAAGACAGAAGATTATCAGTGGAGGGAACTGTCCAACTAGAGCTCAGATCCATATTACTCTTCAAAATACCTTTGTACGTGTTGTTGCCTGTGCAGGAGAAGCACACTATTTTCCATCCTATTCTTGTATCTCCCCTTTTGATTCTCTCTGTGCACTAAACCAGTGTCTGCAATGGTGCTTCTTTTTCCTGAGTGACTATAAGTAATGGACTCTCCTAACATCCCAGTTTGCACTCACCCACATGGGGTTCATTCTGCTGCGATACAGTCTTTTTGCTGAAATCACAGAAGTGTAACACAACACGTACCCCGAGCACCACTGGCAGCAGGAGCTGACAGTGTTCCTGTCAGGCCATACAGTGTGGCGTCAATCAGGGTCAGATCATAGAGAAAAGTGGCACCTACCTTCAGAAGTCCATGGGAGAAAGCATTTGAGCAAGTAACATGTTGATGTACAACATCAATATTCACTCTCCTGTGTTAATCAATTTTCCTGTCATTAGAACAGTGCACACAGGGATGATACTTCAGGGTATTGTGACACCCAGAGGTGACCAGCGTCTTCCTTGCCCTCCCAGTGCAAACCTGCAGCTCCTCTTCCTGCAAAGCACCAGGAGATGCTGCCAGACCATGAAAACACATTTTCTCCTGTTTTGTCATCCACATGCTACAGCTCTGCTGAGGATAACGTGCAGACGAATGCCAGAGACGCATGACCATACTGCAGTACTGATCACAATGAATAGTGCCATTGGCCTTAAGATACACATCAAGCACAGGTATATAAATAATATGCAACTCCAAATACGCAAAGATAGACTTGTGGCACAGTACCAAACACACAACTAAACAGCCTGCAAGATGATAATGGAGGAGGAGGAAGAAGTGGCAGAAAAGGTGCATGATGGAAACAGAGCGCATCCTGGCTCCAAAATTAAAATCACCTATAGGAGGGGAATACAAGATGTCCTCCCCTTTCTTCTTGGAAGGGCGTTGAGAGGCACAAAACCACCAAAGATGAGCAAGGAAGGATGGGAAGAAGCAGCTGCACACAGATTGGTTCCAGCTTCCAACGTTGGAGAGCACAGGAGCTCAGTGCCGCAGCCTCAGTGAGGGAGACATCAAAGACCACAGCCATCCCCAGCACCTGCACCCCTGGCAAAGCTGCCTCGTTAGCCAGTCTCTAAATAGCCATACCACAGCAATCTCTGATTACCAAATTTGCAGACATGTATGCATAGGTTTGCACACTCATTTGCAACACATGGGCTAGCTGCATGGGCAAACAGCTCTTACAGAACTGGGAGGCAGCAGATGTCCTCATCATTTAATGTTCTTTCTGCATCTGTTCAAGAATTCAAATGAAACCAGGTTCAAGTTAACTCCTAGATAAGAACCAGTTCCTGACAAAGCAGCAGTCACTTAACACTGAATTAGCTATCAAGCAATAGACTATCAAAGTAAAGCCACATTTAAAATGTGTACACGCTTCTATGCACCAGAAAGCTTGAGGTATGTGTGTGAATAAAAGGAAAAAAAAAAAAAAACGACATTTCAGTCAGAGGCACTTCACTGCTTGTTTGCCATTTTTTCAAATAATTCTAGAGTGCTCATATTCACTTTCATTGTAATAGAATCATGACAATTGGATCTTCTGAGTTTAAAAAAGTTATATAACATTTTTCATACATCAAGCTATAATTTTCACGGAGTCCTAGAAAAAAAAAGTCTTCTGTTGAGTAAGTATGAAAATATATTCATATAAATGCAATAAAAGTTCAAATGACCAAATAAAGCCTTCTTGAATCGATTTTTTTTCCCTCAGTCATACACACATACGCTTTCCTCCCAGCAGAGGGATACATCTGCAACACATAATTTGCTTTGTGGATTAGTTACTGCTTTTACAGCTTCTGTAATAGGCAAAGCACTATGCAAGTGTTCTAGTACAGTCATTAGAATCATACAGCTTTGGGAAAGATTTCTACATCTCTTGTGCCAGATTTTTCTGCCAGACACAGAAAAAACTCCCCAGGTATTTCTATGCTGCATTTATATAGAATACTGTATTGGTGTGCACTTTAGGGATGTGCGTACGACAGGTCATTCAATACATGGATTGGTCAAGAACAGTTTTCCAAAACCACTGAAATTAAATGCATGACTTATGGCAAAACCTTTTCGCAATTGAAATTGGCTGCTGGAAATTTCTGGCTCTGTCCTGGCAGTACCCAAGTGAATGCTACACTCAACATTTAAAGAGTCAAAGATCAAACATCTAATCAGTCTTGAATTTCATTTTTCTCTTTTCTTGGCAAGTAGAATGCAGAGGGGAAAAAGAAGATTTAGCCATATAATTACTGAGAACTTGTCTTTACTAAAACATAAACATTTAAATTTAGGGGATACAGGAGGCAGAACCCTAGAATTTACAGCCTTGGTAATTCACCACTGCTCCAAGAGGCAATCCTTAGCGTTCTCTTTAAAGAATTGACAAATCATGAAAAAAAATCCTCCTTTAGCCACCACCACCCCTGCTTGTCTGGCAGAGACTGTACTCACAGTGAAATTTAAGCTCTATTTCTCCAAACAAAACCAACACTGCTTGCAATGTGTTTTTAGTATTTCCAAAAAGCTACACAGGAAAAAGTATGTGTATGGTAGCAAGCTTAACAATTCATTATTTTTTCAAGTAATCTTTCCCCGAAAAATCACCATTCTAGTGGAGCCAGAACTTTTGGACACTAAATGAAGATAGCCTATTTTAAGAACCTATTTTAAGTCTTGTGTATTACTTTATTTCTAAGACTATGAACTCACTGCATCCAAAAAAGCAAATATCACACAAATATATATTTAAATAAATATTTTCACCAAGTAATAGGAAAATGTAACATTTTTTTCCTCTCAGTATTACTTTAAGACAATTCAAGGCTGAACCTTCTGTTTCTAATTCTAATTTGTAGCCTGTAACACTGGTGATAAATCACCAAAAATTGAGCCCTGTAAATGAAACCACAAGTGACCCTTTACTATGGCATTGTTAATGCAATATCATAATAGATATGCTATTGCTAATATTATTTGAATTCTTTCTGTTTCCATGGTAACTTTGGCCTACGGCTGCTCTGGTAAACAGGGTTTTAAATCATTCTTTGAGAAAGGCTTCTGCTGAAATGTCATTTTTCCACTACTGAATATTTTTCCCAGTTTCTTTGTTCTGTTCTTTTTCATAAAGCAAAATTGTAATGGCAATTACTGATTTGTTTAGTTATTGCAGTTGAATGAGCTGTGGAGAACAAACGTGAGGAGACAAGGCATCCTGTAACAAGCTTCATCTAACATCAGCAGAAAAATATAATTTTCCATCTTGGAGAGGTACTGAAACCTCACAGAGACTAAGGAACAACAACCCCTGGTTGGACATTCTGCAGTGCATACATTTCACAGGCTTTGTTACTACTCCTCTGTACTTTTAAAACTTTGATGCTTAAAATGACTCTCTCCTCATTGTCTATATATGCATTCTCTTCTAACAAATATTTAGCCTCCTAGACATCAGAATGGAAAGAATGGAAGAAAAGCATGAAAATCTATAGAAAAACAGTGTCAAAATCCCACGATTTATACAAGTGCTTAAATTGAATGGGGAAGGTTGGTTCACCATGCATGTGCAGCTTAACGAATACATGAGTATACTGGTACCAGTCACCTGACTTTTAGGTCTGAATTCAGAAATGGCCAAACCTGTGCATACAGCTGCCAGTCAGCTTGCCCTCCAAAACTACTGATAACAAACAAATCTGGTTGTGTCCAAGTACTTGCCCCTAAAAATCTGTTGATAAAAGTCAGTGTACAATCAACTTCCTAAAAGCTCCGTACTAGGTTTGCCACAAAGCAAAACACACAGCCTATTCTTCACTCTACTTATGGCTCTTTCACCTGCAATTCTATTTCCATTTACTCTGGTTCATTGTGTGACTTTGCAGATTAAATGACATTTGCAAGATTTGACTGTTCCCATTCTTCCCATAAATTTAACAGAAATATTGTTCTTACAATAAAGAATGGCAAAGAAATAGCATACTTTTGGTTTAAAAGGATAATGAATGAAAATATGCACTCAATAAGCAAATTACTTATGAGTTGAAGGCTCTCTGGATTGCCATTAAATATCATAAATCAAGTCACAAAATTCTTCACCCTGAGCACACAAGCGTGCTATTTGAGCAAATGGAGATGGACAGCTTATTACACTGACTGACAAGTTAGATATCGGAACTTAGATATTTACAAAAAACTTAGCTTTACTAGAAAGTACTCCAAAGCTCTTTGTCACTAATCAACATTTATGCATCTTCAGTACAGAGAGCAATTGAAACTCTTTTAGGTCATGGTGACCCTGTCAGAAACTTTCTTAAATTGTTACCAAAAGGGACTGTCATTATAATGATTTTCACTTGCCATTAATTCCCAGCTGCCTAATTTAGTAGGGTAGGAAGGAGTCCCCCCAGTACTAATTGGAATAAATTTTTAATTTAATAGTCTAATGCGCTCCAGTTTTTTCCTCATTTTAGTGAATCAACGCTCTCATTATTTGTTAACAGCTAGGTGCTCAGGGCATACTGTTGAGAGGCCTAAAATAAGACAGTCTCTTGGTCAAAAGTTTAAAAAGAATCAGCAATACATCCATCATAACGTACATGTTTTTAAAATAGCTCTTATTTTCTTTAAAAAAGAAGTGAAAACCAGTCTTCTGTTTTGAATAGAATAGCAGCACGCATAGGATTGGTTTAACTAACACTGCTGTTTTCTAAAAAGCTAGTAACACAAAAAATCCAAACTTGTTCAGCACTATGAACAGAATAAATGGGATCCTCTTGGACTGAATTCCAGCAGGCCCATCACAACAAATTCATCTGGATAATACTTACCATGACAAGATATTCAAGAACACAAACTTGATCCTCAAATTTATGCTAGAAAAACTTGGGACTCTTAAATGAGGCATTGCCTCAATATTTTTATAGTCTTTACAGAAAAAATTGAATTATCACACAGAAAATACATACTGTCCTAGGATGGCAGATTGCCTTTATTTTCACATGTTTGCGATAACAGGAAAGTGTAGGAAATGACCTGGCTTGCTGTGTCGAATTACAGAATGACTGTAAGTTGGCACCTTACATAACAATGTGATTTAATCACATTGAAAAAAGGTGAGAGTTGAACAACTTGCTTATCTGGCCAAAACTGGACTGACTTGGAGATGTGTGGTTTAACACCTCACTTAAGGCTTGATGACAGTAGTGACTGAGTGAGGCCTGGGGTGGAACAGAGGCCTCCTAGCCCCATGCTGTTTCGGTGAAGATATCTTTTTAGCAAAGCTAGAAGAGCAACCATGCCTCTGTACCAAATGCTGGCATTGGCATTGACCTTGTACCCCTCCACCTTCCTTTAATTAATAAGGCAATAAGTCTTGTTAAGAGGCCTATCAGCACACATGACTTAGTCTCACTAAGTCTGGTCCTCTGCCAACATTTTGTGGAGAGGAGACACTCCAGTGACCCGGGTGGGTTGGTGTATCAGACTCATCATCCTTTTCCCATTAGCAGGGACACCACTTATGTTAAGATATTACACCTCTGTTATTGTGTGGATGATATCGAGGTGAACTGTTAGTTAATTACTGGCTAGCCTTGAGAATTTGCACTAACACAGCTAGTGAATTTATCAGCAGCAACTCTAAATCTCTTATCTGTCACCTCAATAAACCATCTATTTTCGACTGTACAAACTCTTTCAGTGAAAGTCCCGGGGAGCCTCCAGCAGGAAGGCATTTGTCAATCTGTTTCATTGAAAGCCCTTGAGAGGGCTCTGATAGGCAAACATTGACTGATAAATGGCTATACACATAATCCTTTAGACATTAACCATTGACCAAGTCTGAGACTAAGACTGGGCCTAGGTGCACCTAGACTCCTCCCTGAGGAGGGGGCTTTTGAAAGCAAGTAGGTACTTTCTGAGCCCGATGACGGAAGGCTTCTCTAACTAGCCATGCATCATACTTAAAAAAACAGGAAGCATTTGTACTATGCTTCTGAGAGTAGCAATTCCATAGCACTTGTACAATACCAACATCAGTGCCAGTAAAACTACTTCATTTCCTCCTTTGCCTTGATTTTCACTCAGATTCAATTATCTCTTCAGTCAACAGGTTCTAATAAAGCTTTCATGTAAGGATCAGCAGACATCTTCACATATCCAAAACAGGGCAACATGTTCTTTCTTAGTCAGTATCCTCATTTTTAAGATGTTTTCCTGCATGTAAGAGTCTTCCGAAGCTGCTGTTGCTTTTAGTATAAAAAAAGAAGTATAAAGATGATTTAGAAACATGCAGTAGGGTCTACATAAAGATTAGTTACCATGGGATGTGCTGAGCAAAAGACATCTGAACAGATATCAAAGCCCATACCTTGTACAGCTTTAATTCTTTGTGCATAGCCTGGATTATGCCAAAAATAGCTTTGGTTTTCTTTCTGTTTATTAGAGTAATAATGCAAATATAGCAACTATAAATAAAGCCAATGTGTGTAAACGCTGTAGTAGTGTTCAGTAATATTCAGTACTATTATTCCCATCTCCACTGTACAAGTGAGCATATACTTTCATAAATGACAAGTCATTAGCTTACTTTCCTAAAGAATAAGGTTGATGTCATCCCATTGTATAAGCACTTTTTTGTTATTGTTCTTTTCCCAGGAATCTTCAAGACCCGCCTGGACGCCTACCTGTGCAACCTGCTGTAGGGAACCTGCTCTGGCAGGGGGGTTGGACTCAATGATCTCTCGAGGTCCCTTCCAACCCCTGCAATTCTGTGATTCTGTGAACTCCTTTATCAACATCCTAAATTGGATAGGAAGGTGATCGTCTTAAAAGCAAAGCGCTGAAACTGAGGGGCAGGTATTTGGATGGAAGAGTCAGATAGCTGCAGTGCATGTGCAAAAGTCATGTATAAACTCACACTTTAAAATGCTAGTTAAGAAATATCCTTTTTACCTTGATTCCTGGAAAATTTTCAGTTGAACTCTATATTCTTCTTTGATACTGACATAGATCAGTCTTTCCCAATCCACTTGTAGTTTTATGAGCTAAGGGAACTTGACCGCATGTGCTTGCTATATGATCAAACAGTGAGTATTACGGAATTACTTTCCATAGACTAATTAATACAGACCTATTGTTTTTAGGAGGTAATCCAGAGAGAGCTGAAATTACTCCACAGACTGAGAAAGCTGCATTGCTGGGATCAGAAGGCAGTCTTTGGCTTCTGCGGCAGCCTTATATAGCCACACCAGGCAATTTAATTTCATTGTAAAGTCATTTGACTAGACTTTCACCCAGTGGGACTGACTAAAAAATAAATGAATTTAAAATAAAAATTAAAAAGAGATTCCTTTAAATTGCCAGGGATTGTCTGTCTTGCTGAATTAGCTTCTGGACCCCACATCCTTTCTGAAACAATGATCACGTACTGGCATGATCACATATAGCCCGCTATTAACAGAAACAAGAGGTGTACCTTCTTTAACATTGCATCCCAACAGCTCTTCATTTCAAATAGATGAGAATCCAAAATTGTTGGAGAATTATACATAAATTATTGTAGTCAGCGATTTTCTATAATAAAGGTTAGGTATACACAATGATTGTACTATTTATAAAAGCATAACGAGTGACACAGATATGGTGCAGACATGGTGCTTTGATACAGATTGCATCACAGGCAAGCACACCAGCTTGCCTGTGTCAGCAGCACCCATCACCACAAACACAATTTCATCATTTTCCTCCCTGCTCCAACTCACCACTGAAAGGGCAACAATCAGATAACAAAAGGTGTAAGGAACAGAGAGGTCTGAGAGGTGGCCAATTATTTATGACTTAAATATCCTAAAATAGCTGTGCCACATAGACACAGCACCCCTATTGACCAATTGACAGAGATACAGGAGTGCAAGAGGCACACTTTTGAAAGTATTGGGCCGAGGTACAAAAAAATCCCACAACTACCTATGGATACAAGCACCATAAACTAATTTCTGCTTTTATCTGTTCTTTTAGGGAATGAGAATGGAAACACACATTAAAACTATTTCCATTCTACTGGTGGCTATCTGAGTAAGACTTCACTGCTGCGATTCAAACTATCCACAGAAGTATTAAACAGATGCGACGGTTTTGTTGTTTTCCTTTCCCTCAGGATATATAGGAATTTGAAAACACAGTGTATTAAGGAAAGTTAGACGTTCTGATCCCATGAGAAAAGCCCATTTTAATCTGTATGAATATAAACATGAGATTGTTTTAAAAAAATTCCTCTGTGTACAAAAAGACGCCATATAGTGTTCTTCAAATACCAACTGCGAACAGTGTGAGAACTGTTCATCTATATGATTTTCCATGCACTATCTTAAGAACTAAAACATAACATTAAAGATTCTTTGCCATTTTTCAAATATCAAACAGCGAAAGGCTACCAATAAACAAGTATTTGTCAATTACAAAATAATTCTTTAAAATCCCCTATTCTTTCTATTTTATATGGCTACATAATGGACCTATGACTTGTGGGCCATAATAAACCAGGATTCTGGATTACAAAAGGCTTTGAATATTTCCCAGTGAAACATAAGTCGATGGGGGCAGACTATTTTCTGTGGCATGTAGCAACAGAAAAACGAGCAACAGGCAGAAACTGGAACACAGGAAGTTCCATACTAACACAAGGAAGAACTTCTTTACTGTTAGAGTGAAAAAGCAGTGGAACAGGATGCCCAGAGAGATTGTGGAATCACCTTCTCTGGAGATATTCAAGACTCACACAGACACCTACCTGTGCAACCTGCTACAGGGAAACTGCTTTAGCGGGGGGAGTTGGACTATCTCTAGAGGTCCCTTCCAACCTCTACAATTCTGTGATATGCTTGAACTGACCAAAACAGCATCCTTCATGTGCTCTGCTTCCTGTATGCGTTGGGGTATTTGTCCAAGGAAAAGTACATTTCATGCCTTCTTGGATAAAAAAAAAAAAAAAA
>WBMW01002341.1:820072-833179 GCA_013396635.1 Penelope pileata
AAAAAAAAAAAAAAAAAGGCAACAACTTTTTACTCAGTGACACACTGCTTAAGAAAAGGCCTGAAGCAGCTTGGAAGAGCATTTGGGAATTGGAGCTGCTGTGCAATTTGCTTTGTTACATATCTTGCAAAAACATTCTGAATTAATATAGCTAATATTAAACTTGTTTGAATATGAAACAAGAAAAATGTGACAGCTGGTTATATTTTGCTTTTTTNCTGTTATTTATTTGCCGCTGAAGTTTTTTTTTTTTTTTTTGAGTTCAACAAAGCTATAAACTGGGATTCGAATATTAAACCTAAGAAGGAGCATGATCTAAAGGAACATCAGTCAACTTAGAAATTGCGAGTTTTGATACACTTTCTGCTTCATTACACCAAGTAATCCCTTCAACATGAAGATAAAGTTTCCTCTCCTACTCCTTGTCTGTCTAGCTTATTCAAACAGAAACTATCAGAACAAACAACTCTGCAACTGACTTCTGTTCACATTCAGCAGAAGATTTAGCAGGGACAACTGAGGAGATCAGCAATCCCATCTCTCTGCTCTAGCCATCCTCCAGTTTACCATGGTCTTTTGAGGACATGTGGGACTAATACTCAGTTCTGAACTTCCACAAGTTATCACTAGGACTGTCAAAACATTTAAGTCAGTCCATCTTAACAGTCTGTGATGCAAGCTTTTACGACCCAGGAACAGCCGCATCACAGCCTGCTTTCCCAAACAGAAAAGGAGCCAGCTGGAAAGCAGAGGGCTAATAATTCCTATGCAGAATGCAAAGTTTAACTTTTGATCTATCTCTTTATGCCAGTGTTCATATGCCAAAATAACACAAATGAGGACAAATTAGTTCAATATTATACAGAGAAAATTCACAAGGTATCTGTATTTTCTTTCTTGCAGGGTCCCACGCCACATGAAATTTACATAGGTTGCTCTGAAAGTAATGTCTCCTGAGCAGAAGAACTGCTCAGGCTCCCAGCCCCTTGGTGCCTCCAGGTCTGCGCCACACACCACAGCTCCAAGGTTCCAGCCCGACACAACTATACAGGGCTGTAACATGAGGGAGGATTTGACTCGCCACAATCATTTACCTGACAGGCTTGCTTATTTCCAATCCCAAGGACAACGCACCACCAATTTCATAACATCACAGGTTTACTGCTTCCTGGCTCTGACAATAATATCATCAGTAATAAACGCCAAAGGAGCCTTCACTGTCTTGGGCCTCGACTGCTGCGAAACAATAGTATTTTGTTTGTTTTTCTCCACATGCCATAATACATTTTTCCATGCTGCAGTGTGATGTGCTTATACTAAATGCTTCCAAAGCATTATCACACATAAATTATGTTTTCTTTATTTTGTTCAAATAAGTGTTTGAATCAAAACACTTATCTTTCATATCATAGAAAATATCAGGCACCCTTCAATGCTGAGCCGCACTTTATGACCGCATTTATTGTTACAAAGAAGCCTACTGCCACCAAGTGGCTAAGAGAGAAATCAATGTCTGTGAAATGTACCAAGTCTGCAGAAGGCTTGGGGATCCTAATTTTGATTCATCTCCCAAAAGAATGATCTTGAATTGCTGCTGATGGCCTGTCTGTGTTAAGAAAATAAGGTAATCAAAAATTAATTTATAAGCAAAACCACCAACAGACATTCCTCCTGGATCTCTGAAAGAGACAAGCAGTGTATTGATATCTCAGCATAATTGCCTTCAATTTTAGCCTCAGGGTTCTGTATCATAAATCTAAACTACAATGGAGAAGCATACAAATTTAAATATTAATGCTACCTACAATTTAAGAAGCAGATCATTACTGCTGTTATCAGTGGCAGACCTGAAACCTATGGCATACTTTTACATTGATTCCACCTGTAGGGTTTCCAACTGCATTCTCCATTATACACAGATTTCAGCCAAATCTATGCTTTCTCCTTAAACTAAAAAATACAGGATTATATGGTACTGCCTTTCACCCCATATTATATATGAACTTCATATTTCATATTTCAAAATTTCACTAGAGGGAAAAAAAAGCACTTTTGAAAAGTGATTTGGAAAGAATTTTACTACAAGGATTTTTTTTTTTTTTTAATTTATTTATTTATTTTTAAGTCCTCAGAATAATGGTCCACTTCTTCGTGGGATTTCTTACACTGGGCATGATCTTGTTATGAGGAAGACACTGCAAGCTCTTCTTTTCTCTCATTTTTTCTTAATTACATAAAAAAGGAGTATAATCAGCATAACTTTCTGTACCCATATGCATGATAGCAAATAGCTGTTCTAAAGCTCTTTGTACATTTATCAACAAAAATAGTTGTTCAGGATGGTGAACACCTATTTCATATATTTCATATTTCTAAGACAGTTTCCAGCACCAGTTGATAGTTTCAACTCAAGCACAAAGCAAAGAAAAATAATGGCTTCAATTTCATTTTTTACATAATCAAACTCCTCCTACTCAGCTCAGAGAAAATATAACAGCCTGTTATGTAAGCAATCTTACCGTTCTTTAAGTTGGCAATGGGCAAAAAAAAGTTGTTAAAGATAGCCTTTATTTTTTGATACAGGGCAGTAGTTGAATTTTCTATCAAGTTAATTCTATTCATACATTGTCTACGCACACAGAAAAAAAGCTCCCGATGTAATCTATGCGATCTAATTAAACAATCTCTGCTGCTTTTAGCTCATAATATAGTCCTTAACACAACATGACAGAAATGGAAGTAGAAGAAAAAGGCTCTGGGAGGAGCTAAAAGCAGCCTGCCTGGAGGTCAGTGAGGAGACACTGCCAACAAGGTTCCTAAAGACGAGACCTATCTCCCTATTTGATATTTTAAATAAAGCTAGAAAAAAAAAGAACACAAGAAGAAGACATAAGAGGCACAAAACATTACAAGCAAGAGATGATCCAGCACTTCCTAAAGCAGTATTGCCAAAATAAGCTTGACTGAAAGAAAATGAAAATAACATAATACTATCCCCATCAGTATGTGCTTTTTCCCACTAGTGATAAGGTAATAAAATTGAGAGATCCTTTCACAGACAACTCAACTGCTGAATTTATGTTCATGCAGAGATTCCTATTTGTAGAAGCCCAGAGACTTTCTTGGAATTTATTCTGTAACATTTAAGCAAGTCAGATGAAATTTCTTACCTAACCAGATTATCCTCTCAACAATTTCTAAGAAATAACTTGCATGGAAATAATATGGATATCAGATGTTTGTTTTATTATTTCACTACCACTAGACTCTATTTTGCATTTTTTTTAGAATTATTATTGTTTTATCAACTGCATTGTATGTTTAGAATTAAGAGAAGTCCTTCCTTAAAGACTTGCACGTAAGACCCGTGAAAGTTTGACTTCTAGTCTGGGAGCTGTTGAACGTTCTTAGTTTCCAGCTCGTCGTTGTGGGTTAACACAGAGTAGCTATAAACAGAAATGAAAAGTAGCTACTTACTTGATGACACCATACAAAAGGAGAGGTTCTTTCACACGACATTTAAATAAACAATGAAAGGATTTTCTCTGTTCCGTGCTCGTTTGGATGTGCAAGATATTTTTCTAGACTGTGAAAATCAGTCTCCTTTCCAGAGTCATACTTCCAAATTTACGCATTATGAAGTTAGTATGACATAGCTGTTTCTTATTATACTATTCCTGAAGAAAGAATTCAAACCTATTTCTACACAGGACTAAATGTTACGCTGACAGATTAGGTAGTTACTACTGCTGATGACTTGTAAGAATGCAAGTTAGCAAAAAACCAAAGAGACTATGTTTTGATAATTCATTTTGAAGTCTTCAGATAGTAAATATAAATGAACTGCAGAACTCCTTACATTAAATCCAAGTAATTACATCCACAAGTATATTGGGAGCTGACATTACAGCAAGTCCACAATGTAGTATGTACTCTGCAAATTTTTCCAAAGGCAACGTAGCAGCACTAGGTGCCTTGTTTATTCCTTAAAAAAATGACTCATTGAGTCTGCTGTTTGGAAACACAACAAAGTGATTATGAATTTAGACGTAGTGTCACTCAGATTGTCTTGCCATCCCACAGTCTTGTAAATTAAACACTGTCCCAAGAACACAATTTTCAAGAATTCTTTATCCACGGAGAGGAATCATGAAATTCCATTAAAATTTGGCTTTTAGACCATAGATGTTAATCTCTAAATCCATCTTAAAGTACAAAGCAGATCAAATTTCATGAAGGGTTTTTGCGCTAGAACTATGTATTGACTAATGGGAGACAGAAACAAGACCAAAACACACCACTTTTGAGTATGTTCACTTAACTAAATGACTATACCAACAGCGCAGTCTTTGAAGAAAAAAGCTTTTACCATTAAGGAGTAGGAGTAAGTGGGCAGTAGAAATGTGCAACCATTAGTGCAGCAGAAGTGTGATTATTTCCAAGTGCTTATTCTGAAACAGATCTGTAATTGAGCATCTCAACATCACTATTCCTCTTCTAGATGATTTGGATGGGCCCTTTACTATCCCTTTTAGTGAAATTTGCTGCATGGCTTCAGATGAGTTCCCGTCAGCTGGTAATTCTGTCTGGGAGTTTTAGTGTGCGAGTCAAGGTCCCCTTCTCACTCTCTAGAATTAAAAGGAAAGCCTAGCAAAAAGGATTTTCTGGAGAAAAGACACTGATGAACATTTACATTAAATTCCCAGAAGCTGACACTATCAGCTAAATTCAGTGAAATATACTTTCTTTTAAAACCAACATAATACAGTCTTTCCAACTCCATTTCACTTCAACTGGATATCAGGCCTTTGCTTCCCCAAATTCTAGTCAGTCAAATGTAGCCATAAGCATATACATTCTTTTCTTCTTATTATTAGAATGACATTTTCTTTGCTGTTTTTGTTTATTTTCAGTTTTAGATGGCAGCACAAACACAAGTTAATCGTTTGCAAAAGTGGTATCACAGACATACTAGGCAAATCCAACCTGAACACAAAACAACTCCCTATCTCCAGGAATCAGATCATCTGCTTTTTTTTTTCTTTTTTTTTTTTTTTCTCTTTCTTCAAGTGTCTAAAGTCTTTAGAAACAGGCCTTACAAATTCCATGCCAGACACAATTTGACCATATGGAACCATCTGAATAAGTTCCATTTTTGACTCAACTTGATTACCATCCAATCCAAGTACCACCAGCAACACCCTCAGAAAATTATAGCTTCAAAAGTGTTAATGTTTTGCACTTATTTCATTTTTCATTTCAGATCTAGGTAATTCAAGATCTGCGCTACAATAAAAATCAGGCAGAAATATTGTTATTCTCAGACTCCCAGGGGCTTTCACTGACATAGCACAATGAAAAAGAAATCCAAGTTCTCAGTATCTAAGGTATCACCAGTGGATCACAGACACTGTGATCACAGACTCACTATCACAGACCCCCTGTACACAGCTGTGTCAAAATCTGCTACAAGTATTGTATTACTACTAGTTCTGCACCATTACATTTTAGACCAAGATAATCTCCCCAGTGAAAAATATAAGTATAAAAAGCTACACTGTCAAAAGCAATGGTCATCACAGATATAAAAATAAGACAAGGACTTCATCCTTGTCTACTAGATGTTTTGAGTCTGAGGGAACAAATGACCCACATACAGTACTACATCAGTGCATCATTAAAGTGAAGTTCTGATCTGAAATTAATTGCATTCTCATAAGGTGGCACACTGAGTAATAAGAAAAAGTATTTGCTGGAGGCAGCAATTTTTTCCTATTAGTAATGCTTCTGCTCATCCCAATTATTCTCATGAGCACCACAACACAGTATTTAATCAAGGGTAGAAAGATAAAGGGAATAGAAAATGAAGTGGTACATGGCAGGGAGAAAACACTCATACCAAAGCAATCTCCCATCTTAAAATATAGAATATTTTCCTTCAAACCTGCAGATAACATATTCAGTGAATACCAATACATTTTTTCAGCTAACTATATTGCAAACTGTTTGATAAATTTATTGCTGCAGGACTTTCAGACAATAATAAGAAAAATTAAGACATTAACCTCACACGGTAGCAGGAGGCAGGTAGCCTTAAATATAACTTTGTTCCTTGAAACATTTTTGGGAAGAGAAATAATAAAAATTATACTTCCCAACACATAGCCAGTTACCACCTTTCCCCCTTATTAAGAATAAAAAATAATTTTTCACATACAGGCTCACTTTCAGATTGCTTCAATTCCAACCATACAGCTTTTGCTGGTTGGCTCAAGGGTCCTAAGCAGCCAATGGGATGCACTAAATCCAGAGGGCATTCATGGAATTTAAGATGACTGGACCTAGCAGCACCATTTGAAATATTTAAAGCCTGAAAAGAGAAGATTTTGCTCCTGAAGGAAAAAAAAAACAGAGCGGGATTACATTGGTCTGGGAGACAGAACTGGCACTTAACATGTTGTTTTCCAGAAGTTCACTGGCATGCTAGCATCCTTCGATGTGTGTAATTGGAAGAAGTTTGTGAAATGTCACTGTAGGAAAAAATATATTGGTCGATGAAGTTCAAAAAAAAATTCTCTATGATATTTCTAATGTAGTTTTCCTGAGCAAGTGTGACACAAAGACATACACTGTTGATAGATGTTATTTCTCAACATTTGAGCCATCAACGAATTCATATAGTTAAAATATGCATGTATGCCCACACTAGCTACTATAAAGCTCAACTTTGTATGTACATATGCACCCCTAAATCTCTTTTGGGAAGTCAGTTCAGACCCAATGACTTAATAATAATGATGCTACCAATTGGGAAAGATATTTCCAGTTAATGGTGATTTCGTAGTGCTTTCAATGAGTATTTCAGGCTCTTGCTGATTTCTCTGGTGTTGGCTCCTCTAATAACAGGTTTTATTTTCTCCCCTACTCCTGTGACATGCAGAGAATAAATGAACTGCCTGCTGAAAATCTTGCCTCTTTTGACTTTGTGCCTTCTACATACATCAACCTTACCTGCTGGCAAGTCAAGCTGAAGTTTCACAGCTGCCCACAGAGAGCACAGTATACAGCTCAGTGTTGTTCACGGAATCACAAATACTAACGCATGCTAAAGGCAGTTACTGAGTCAAGTCCGCTACCCCCCAAAGCAGTATGAAACATACATACACAATTTCTACTCACTGCTTATCTGCTTTATTCTTATGCATTTCTGGTGATGGAGATTCCACAATACCCTTAGTCAAGCTACTTCATGTTTTTACTTCTCTTACTATTAGAGAGTGCTCCCTAATACAAAACCCGGGCTCTCCTTAAAACAAAAGACAATTACTTCTTGTCCTAGCCATTTTGGATACAGAGAACAATTTCTCCATCTTTCCAGCAGACTTTAATGTATTTGAAATTAATTACTACCTCCTCTTCAAACTGCTTTTCTCATGCTACTCAACCTCATAACACTCAAATATTCCCCAGAATTTCCTTCAAGAATTCTTCTTGCTTCATATTACCTCATATTTCAAAAATTTTTGAGATACATGTGTCTAAACTGAGCACAGTACTTACTCTCTGCGCAATGCTGAGTGTATGATTCTGCATCATACCATTAGGAATCATCTCTTCCAAACACAAAGGGTTTTCCAGTTACAGCTATTTGAAGTTATGCAGATTTCAAGACCACGTTTAAAGTATCTCTGGACAACATACTCTACACCTCAGGATATGGATACAAAAGCTAAGAAAATTCAAAATGACATTTCCAGTTCAGAAGATTGTAGACTTACAGTTCTATTCTGACCTGGGTTCATATATAACCACAAAATAAAGTACCATTCCCTTAAAATGCTGAGTAAACAGGCAGTTTTCAGCACAACTTTTGTCCTTAGCACTCCCCAGTGTCAGAGCTCCACCACAAACCCAGTGATACACTGGCTTAAGGCTAACCTCACTCAGTAAAAACATCCCTGATACCTTTATCCTCTCCACAAGCATACCAATGAATTGAAGTTATTCCTCTATTCTCAGCAGAACAAAAATTAAAAATAATACAACAATAATAAAAACAAGCAGCAAGACCAAGAATATTAAAAGGAAACCCCTCAAGAAACACAAAGGCACAAATGGGATGCTCTAGAAAAAAAACTAAAGAACAAAGGTATTAAGAATGCTGGGGTGATAAAAACAGCCTTCACCTCATGCCCTCAGCTGATTCAAATGAGTGATTTGCCATCTAAAATACTAGCAGATGATCAGAGACATCAAGATTGATCAGGGAAAAGCCAAGGAAAGGTGCCTAATTCTTTGGTTTTTGTTGGATATTCCTTGATTGCCACCTATCAATCTGTCTCATGACTGTAATAGCAGTCAGAATAGTGAAAGTGAAGCTTTAACTATTTATAGTTTAAATCCATTTTCTTCTGTAATTCAACTTGCCCAAGCTTTTTACACTCAGAGATAGTTGTTTTCAAGCTTGTCTTTACTCTAGCATAAGACTACACTGAACTAACAATAAAAATGGAATATGGAAGATCACTGGCTCTAATGGAAGTGAATTAGCAGCTAAAGATAGCCTAGATATTTCAATATGAAAGAAGACTATAGATGAGAGGTGTGGGAGGACATAATAGCAGAGGAGCTTACCTCAGTTTCTCTTTTCCCCTACTGCCATAAGTACAGCATTGGGCTTGGCTTTTCATATTTAGACAGGCTTCCCTTTAATATAAGTGCAGGACACAGCCTCTGAGGGCTTACGCTGCCTACCAGCAATGTGTTTTTGTCTGCTAGACCAAGTTTAATATAACTGAAAGGAGTGTGTCCTAAAAAACACTATTTCATGATCTGCGCCTGAAGCATCAATATTTTTGTAGCACTTTATTTACCTGCAACAGGCTATATACAGCTCAGAATTGGTATCTCTTCATCTGAAAAGTGTGTTTTATTTTTATACTTGTGAGTGAAAAACTAGCTGCCTCACAGGATAATATATTCTCCACACTGCAAAGCCAGATGCGGGTTTCTCATCTGCAGTTCTGCAGTCTGTGCTGATCTCTAAGATTAGAGCAGAACCCAGGCAGAGAAGTTCACTCCCTTGGTGACAGTTCTGTTAACTTGATCAAGGGTTGTATTAAAGCATTAAGTAAAGCCTTAAATCACTGCCTCTTGCAGCTCTTGCAGACAGTCATACACCTAAAGTACGTTAGTATGGGCAACCAAGTTTATAAAAACAATATATGAACACATAACAGCAAGTAAAACCTTATAAAACCAACAGTTCTAGCAAGTCCTATACTTCTCAGTGAAAATGCAAAGTTAGCATATTATTCTCCATCCTCTATGGCTAAATTTAAGTTTACTTTTTCCTCTTTAATAATCCTCACTTCCTTTGTACAAATAAGTAAATGAAAGGCAAAAAAGATCAAACCCCTGCACATGACAAAAATTAAATGCTCCATTCTGCCTATCTGTCCTTGGTTGCTCATTATGTCATGTCCATAAGTAAAATTATCTATAGGTAAACAAAATAAATTTAGTACTGCAAAGGAAAAAAGCAAAACACCACATGCATGTGCCACCAAAGCACTGCTCACAACAGTACCCCTACTATTCTCAGTTCAAGTGAAAAAAAAGTTTGATTAGTAATCTGGAGAAAAACACATTTCCACTTTGAACACAGAGAACCAATTAAGCCTAAAACCACCATTTTTCACACAGACTATTAAATAGTCCAAAAGCGTTCTGTTTATTTTCAATCGTTTTAATAAAGCCACAGAATTTTTGGTCTCCTGCAACAAATAGCTGCTTCCCTACAATATATAATCAACACTCCAAGGTTTCCACAAAAACAAAACAAAAAAGAAAAAAAAGTAAAATTTCATATTATAATGCTTTAATCAACTTCAATTAAATGTTTTAAATATTCCAACGAATGCCATGGTCCCTCATGTCCCACTGAACTGCACTGCCATAACACAGCAGAAGTATGAAATGCAACAGGCTTTAGATGTCCTCCTCAGCCAGTTTCTCTGGAAAACTGGACAGGCAAGGCCTCGTGTTTCTTCTCATAAAACAATATTCATGCTCACACTGAGGATTTTTTACATCCAAATTGTTGCATACTCCAAGATGACCATCATATATAGCATCTGTAGGATTAATTAACAGTAAATTTTAATATATTTATAGAGAAAGCAGGAAATGTGAAAGTGAATAGAAAATTATAAAAACAAGAAATATGTACACTCAAACTGTATCTCTGACAATATCATGAAATACTCTATCTGAAATAAATAATAAAAAGATTACTAGTTAATCTTCGTGGTACTTCACTAAATATCTCTTATTAGTCTGCTTTGTCAAATATTCTCTGTACCCATGTAATCTTTGTTTCAGATAAATACTATAGGTTCATTACAACAGTGCAACCATGACTACAGGCTAACTAGGGTTGGAGTTTTCATTTTCAACCTAAGATTGGATGTGCTTGGCCAGGCACTGCACAGACCTCTTTTTTTTTTCTTTTTTTTTCTTTTTTTTGATCTGGTAGTAGAAAGGCGATAAAGCCAGTCGCATTAATAGAGGTTTGCACTGCAGTAAAAACATGTAACTAGGAGCGCAGGGTTGGCTGGTTGCTTGTTTCCCAAATGCAACTGGGAGGGGGTACACAAAGACATTTTTCTTCCTATTTGTTTTTTTCCTTAGACAAATCTCATGAATCTCTCTTCCATCCATGAGAATACTAATTTTTAAAATAAATGTTATCTTGAAATAAAAAAAAGAGATTTCTTTTTATTGCTTATAAGGCTAACAGGAAAAAATGACTTCCCTCTTGATAAATGCTACTGGTCTGAAATGTCAATAGCCTCATAAAATAAATTGATACCTATACTTAGCTATGACATTTTTAATTGATGGAGAATTAATTCTAAATAATATAATAATAGCTTTACTTGTTGAATCAATGTTTTGAAGTGTATTTCCAAACTCAAAAACATCAGAAATCTGTACCATTGTATCAATAATAAAAGAAAAAAAACAGAACATGAAGTAGCTACCTCATAATTACAAACATATATCTTTGCTCATCTTCTCTTCATCATACATTTATACTCAGCTCTTCTAAATCTATTCATTACAACAAAATGCAGAAGTCATAAAGGCTTTTAGCTCCTGCACACATTCAGATGAAAAGGACAGATTAAGAGATAGCAAAACTTCAGTAAATTATCTTTCATCATTCTTCTAAGTAGATAATCCCTCAACATTATCTTCACAGCCAGCAGGATCACTGCATTGTTTTTACTTTCCAGATGGGGGAAAAAAGAATGCATTTAAGTGTCTTAGCTAAAGCTACACAGCAAGCCAATGAGAGAAGCTAAAGGAGATGCTCAGAGCTAACAGACCCCTGTTCTTTTAACAAACTAAAGTTCCAGGCTTAACAAAGAAAAGTTTTCCTTCAACAAATGTGAGCTCAAAGAATCTTTCCTGGTTTTTATTACTATCCCTTCACTGTGAAATCTGAGAAAAACAACAAAGACAGACTAATACGATATTGTAACATATTAACACAGAGTATAACTAACATTATTAGGAACTGCCTTCTCTCCATTATGGTAAATAAAACTATCCTACCCAAAGATCTTAAGCAAATTATCATATATATTTTAAAATGTGTACAGTATACTAAGCATGACACAAGCTTTGTACATATATAGAAGTAATGGTGTGGCAATAAAGAGTCTACAAATTAAACAGGTCAGATAAACGGGGCTCTTCGTTAGTCCTGAATACAGTAATAGAAAAATAAATATGAATGATTAGCAATGTTCCATTAACAACTACAGTGGCGAGTTCTAAGTGAGAAAATTGTGAATGAGGAGAATTGGAGGGAACAGTGACTACAGAATTTTCCAAAAAGGAATGGTACGGTTTAATAACCAGATTATAACTCTTTTTCTTACAAAGTTAAGCTTCCACTTCATAATCTTTATATTTATATTCATGTTAGGCAGACCAGCATCTACATTATATTCTCAGTCAACTGTAACTGTAAGTAAAGCTAGGAGTATTATTGGGGATGTAACCAACTGTGCAAAATGATCGATGTACATTTCTACTTGGTTTTTGTTGTTGTTGTTGTTTTTAAGACTTTTTAAAAAAAAATTGTAGATACAATACAGTTAAAATTCCTTTCTGGCACAGCTTATACTGTTGGAAGAAAGACGGAAGGAACTTCTAGTTCCTAAAGCTCCTATATATGAGTCACTGATTTGCAAAGACCTACAATCATTTGTCTTCCTTGAGAATGTAATGGGTGAAATGTACTGTATCAAGCCTAAAACAGATTTCACCCTGGAATCAGTAAGCAGGAACATTGAAGTACATGATGTAGTGCTATATAATATCCATGTATTCAGAAATAAATCCCAAAGGCAGCAGCAAACCAAATTACCGTAATACATCAATCAGCAGAGGGAAGCAAATAATGTAAGAGTAATATCTATTCTCTAAACATTAAGCTGTTAGTTCTTTATCTGTTTGTTCCATATTCTTTCTTTTTAGCTCCACCTGTATTTTCACCTAGTTGGCTAAATTGTAATAAACTTTGTTCTACAATTAAAAGGATCTTGTTAATTTCTGCTTGCAGTCCCAAGTAATCTTCCCAGGCCTGCTGCCTCCGTCTTTAACCATTTGTGAGGGGTACAATACAACAAACATTTTTCATATCAAATCCTTCTTCTAGCAGTAGGATTATTTACCGTAAGAAATCCTTTTCATTCTCTTTAATATAATGAGAAAACTCCTGTGAAACTACAAGCTTTCTTCAGAGCAATGCTATTTTTCACTTTTCCTGACCTCTCTTTATAAGTATGCTCAGAAAAGTGGGGCTTGCAGTACTAGGTTTTGAATACATTTTTCACTTTCTCACACAAAAAGGAACCTACTTGCTCACTGAATAACATTTCAATATAGATGACATTACAGCTTTATTTACACACCACAAAAGCCTAGTGTTCTCACACTCAATTCTCAAGTCTTCAATTCCAGGATCATAACATGAGGGTATCAACTGGTGTAAGAATTCAGTAAAATACAACCTCATTAAAAAAAAAAAAA